>JAVJIF010015785.1:0-52500 GCA_038442645.1 Agave tequilana
ATTTATAGGCCAAGAAAAGTTGCCGATATGGTTCAAAATTTACAAGAAATGGCCTGTCGATCGACTGCCCCGTCGACGGTCGACCGACCAACGGTCAAATTTCTCCCTGTATTGATGCTTAGCGTATATATGTGAGGTTATCTCTGCACTGCATATATACGTCGCAGTAACGTCTCTGTACCTGCGGGATCGGAGCGTTACACTGGAAGTTTTCCTCTCCAGCCTACCACTATAACACACCGACCGTTTTCCTCTGCCTGGTCCTCCATCCCTATCGCCTATTCTCATGCTCGAGAATCTTAGGCAAGCATCACATCAGTGCTCTTAATTTGAAAGGCGTCTTCTCTTTCTGTGAGCTCTGACAGATTCGATCAAGTGCGTTCAATTACCTACGGTAAAATTTTATCCCAAGGGAAATAGAAAGATGAATTTAAAAATTGAAACTGCGCCGGAGGGAAAGTAAAAGAAAGAGTATTCACATGTTATCTTTTGCTTCAATGATGGCGAGAAGTGAAAATTCTTGCTTCCTCAAATTACAATTTCTTCAATATGTTTCTTTTCAAAGATTCCTTCGTAAATCAAGTATCAAACACCTAACTTTGTTCAACACGTATTTTCCTCCAAAAGTGGTGAAAGAAGCGAATCACACATTTTTTCTTTAAAAGTTGGAGTTGCATTGTAGTTTCAACTACAGTCATTCAAGTAACTCTTAAAAAAATATTAAAAGGTCTAAAACTTAATCACAATAAATTATCTAAAGTTTTACACTTTAAATAATACTTGTGCTAATTTTTTTTATAGATAATTATCTTTATATTTTTTTCTTACTCCAAGTGAATAGTCTAAAATTTCTCCTTTTTACAGATGCTAATAAAAAAAATAAAATTTTAGATTATTATCTTTCTTATAGAAACAATTTTGGTAACCGAGAAGGTGATGATAGTATTAGTAAAGTTTATGAAAGGGATAATCACAATGTCGCTTATTAGAGGAAGTGATTAGCATTGGTGATGTGATGACATGGAGGAAAAAAAAAGAGAAAGATGAGTAAGGGCATACTGATATACAGTACAGTGTGTGCGTTGGTTTTATAAAATAATAATAAAAAATTAGATAAACTCTGTTTTTGTTAGATTATTTTTACTAGAATTAAAAAAAAAAATTTACCACCAGCTCAAATGTTAACAATAAATCTAAGTATTGGAGGTCACAAGTTTCAGTGTTGACGAGTCCAACATTATTATTTTTTTTTTTAAATTCTTATTACATTTACCCCCACACTTAAAAACATCATGCAACTACCACTAGAAAATGAGTAATCATCGGCAAAGCGTCCATAGCAGCAAGTTATTACAGAGTCAAAAACATCTCTATGGTATTTATTTATGACTAAGTTCATACAGAATATTCATGGAAACAGTTATTTTTTATATGTAATTTAGCCAAGGTCTAATGCAAAGCATAGTCAAAATTTCAGCATTTTCAGTGTCAAAGTCTGAACCAAAAAATCAAAATTTGAAATCAGGTCACAAACAAGGAGTTATTCAAAATGCACTAACAATGAATATTGTTGCTTATTTTTTACAGGATCTCACTCAATTTAATTTGACCTAATTTATAAAACATATATTTTTAACAAGGTCAACTGAATAATAAATCAAGTGTAAATTGCTTGTTATAATGCTTCCCACGGCTTCCAACAAAGGGTCTTTGTCAAGGGGAAGACCTGAATCCTTGCGAGGATGAGAAAGATTCAAGGCATACATCGTGTATTAAAATATAAATATACTAAAAAAGAAAGAAAAAAAAAAGAAAGGATGATGTGGAGATGTTATCCGTTGCAACATTACAGTATATTTACACGAGCAGAATCATCGAATATCAGCATATTCTTCAATCTCATGCACATCTAGATATAATATTTAGTAGAAAGAGCACTAATACTGTAACACACAAAATTACTGTCACTGTTTCAGCACCGACTTTTCAAGTAATTGATTATTGAAATTATACCTCCTCATTTAGCTGAAGAGTTTTGTATCACTGTAAGTAAAATTTTTTATCTAATAAAAACTATGACTTTCATTAATATATATATATATATTATATTATATATATTATTATATATTATATTATATATATATATGGGCTTACTGTACCTCAGCCCGCGGGCTGAGAGAGTTTTCTCAGCCTGCGGGCGTGGCAACATCACCGCCCCACATCTGTAATAATTTTGGCGGGCAAAATCCTGTAAAATCCCGCCCAATTTAATGCCAGTCACCTCAACATTGTAATTTCCAAAAATACCCTCCCTCACAACTTTTTACCGACCTTGGTAGCAGTCCTCAGAAAAAGACTGCGCCTTGGTAGCAGTCCTCAGAAAAAGACTGCGACCATGGTAGCATCCTTAGAAAAGACTGTGGTAGCAGACCTTGGTAGCAGTCCTCAGAAAGACTGCGACCTTGGTAGCAGTTCTCAGAAAAAGACAGCGACCATGATAGCAGTCCTTAGAAAAGACTGCGACCGTGGTAGCATTCTCATAAAAACACTGCGACCATGATAGCAGTCCTCAGAAAAAGACTGCGACCTTGGTAGCATCCTTAGAAAAGACTGCGACCGTGGTAGCAGTTCTCATAAAAACACTGCGACCTTGGTAGCAGTCCTCAGAAAAAGACTGCGACCTTGGTAGCAGTCCTTAGAAAAAGATTGCGACCGTGGTAGCAGTTCTCATAAGTACTGCGACTATATTAAAATCATTAAATATCAAATCAGATAAAAAAAATTAAAGAAGCAGCATTCACTGTCTTTTACCGAAAAAGTAGCTTTTCATAAGGGGTATTTGGTAATTTAACTTCTTTCGATAAGCGGGCCGCAAGTTAGTGGGGTGCAAAATTGAGCCACGTCAGCGCAGGCTGAGAGAGTTCTCTCAGCCCGCGGGCTGATATACATTTCTCTCTCTCTCTCTCTCTCTCTCTCTATATATATATATATATATATATATATTATATAATCTATATAATATATATATATATATTAGAATAAGATAAATATTTTTATATCAATGTATATCTTATATGGTCGTCTGAAGGTTTGCAAAGCAACCTCTCATCATCATGGCAGTCCACAAATTATAGGTAGTAGTTGAATATTAGGTGCATTTTTGATTCACTTTTTACCTACGCTGTAAGTGTTGAAAGTTCAAGGTGTTCAAATTCTTAGAAAAAAAAATAATGAAGAAGAAGAAGACGAGGTGGTCAAATTCCCTTTTTCAAGTTTACTAGCCAGACTGAGTTCGGATGGTTTCGGTATTCTTTCAGCTTACGGATAAAATCTTTTTTTCAAACGACTTGTCCAAATTCGTCCAAAAGCCCTCTCTAAAAGGGTGTTTTTATGCAACTGAAATGTTTGGTTATTTTAAAATTTTAAATTCTTATAAGGAGAATGTTAAGGATCCATCGTTTGAGCCTCTTATGTCAAATTGTAATTAAGAAAAAACTCACTCACAAAATTTAATTCGCTTCAGCTACTTCTGTTTTAAGAAGAACGCGCGGTGAAAAAGACTTAAATACCCCCATGTAATATTAAGCTGAGGGCTGCGATGATGATTGGAGTGCTAAAAAATATATATCATATTTCTGAGTTTTTATTAAGAGTGCGATCATAATCATAGTTTTCACAAAAAAGATCATGTTTCTGAGTCTTCATAAGACTGCGATCGTGATCATCGAAAGGGCAAAAACTGAGGGCAAAATAGGTGGTGCTAAAATCGATTGAGCTGAGATTTGTGATTTGAATTTGAATTGTGATATTTGTTGAAATTTTGATTTTGATATGACTTGTAAGATGAGTTGAAACCGGTGATTTTGAGTTTGATATGAGTTGTGATATATATTACTTTTTATTAAACAAGTATATGTATGAGGGCCATATATGATATTTATGATAGGTAAAAATTAGGAAAATTATTGTTAAACATGAACATGTATGATATGTATAATATATATGAGTTAGGGGAAAAAAAAATTGCCGAGTATTTTTTGTCCAAGGTTGCCAACCTCGGACAAAGCATTTTATTTTTTGTTTTTTCCCCTTTGTCTGGGACTGCCAACCTCAGACCAAGGAAAAAAAATCAGAAAAAATGAGTTTGCTTTATTTGGGGTTGCCAACCCACGACAAAGAAAAAGCTGGAAAAAAAATTAAAATTCTTTGTTAATGTTTAATGTATGTAATTGTTTGTTTTTTATGTATCTGCATGTGCGGTTGTTTTGTACGTATGAATGTATGTTTGAATGTATATATATGTATACTTTTGCATGTGATTACGTGCGTGAGACTTTCTTTTTTTTTTTTTTCCCTTAAGTGTTTTTTATCCGGGGTTGTCAATCCCACAAATTTTTTTTCTCTGTCCAGAGTCTTCAACCTCGAACAAAGAAAAACAATTTTAAAAAGAAATAAAATTTCTTTATCCGAGATTAGGAACCCTGAACAAAGATAAACAGTTCAAAAAAAAACATTAATCTCTTTATCCGAGGTTGACAAAAAAAAAAAAAACTAAAAGATAAATAAAATTACTTTGATCGAAATTACCAGCCGCAAGCAAACAAAGAAACAAAAAGTGAAAAAAAAAAAAATTCTTCATTCAGGGTTGACAAACCTAAAGGAAGAAAACACCTCACAATGGCGAGGCAAAATGACACGCCGCGGACATTATAAGTCAGACGTCAAATTTTGAAAATATTTTTAAAAGAGGTCGATTTTCAAATTATTTTTTCAAAATTGATTTTTTTTTGAAATTTTGCTCAAAATAAAATAGTGCCAGCCATAATTTTCTTTATTTCCTTTAACCTGGCAAAAGAATTTTGAATGGCATGGCATCTATCGTTGGATTGAAAGGCCATTCGTACGGCTAAATATAAGTACAGCCCTCGAATCACAAGTGCAGAAGCTCAATTCACAAAAAATTTCAAACCCTTTTTTACCTTTGGGAACACACGTTCTGCAAATCAAATCAACAGTGGCTCTTATACACCACAATTTTATGGTTTCATGTCAAAGATCTCTGCAACATTAGAGAGGCAAATACTGCCTTAGTGGTATCATGTACACTGGCCAATGGCCTCTTGCAAGAATTTAAAAGAAATGAAAAAAAACAGAGAGAAGAACCATAAAGTCTATGGAGAACAGACTATAGACATCATCCAGCTGCCTCCTGTTTGAAAACAAGACTAGAATTTTAATCAACATATCTCGGCTCAATCCGATCTTCAAGAAACCCTCGTCGCATATTGAACACCCCCTGAAGAAAGTTTTGTGACGACTCGATGGATATGCTGACTTGAAAGTGCATCTTTATGCTGAAGAAGAATCGCCTCTCCATTTGGATGTTGACATTCTCTCCATATATGTTAGGGTATGGCATAAAAGTCCCAATTGACAAGAAACTGTTGACTTGCTAGTTTGAGATGCCTATATACAGTCATCTTTAGCTTTTGGTGATTCCGCAGGTGATGGTCGTGCTGGAGTGTCGCCCATATCCCTCGTCTTGTGAAGAAAAAACTTCCTGAAATAATGGTAATGAACCCACATATCTCCGTCACAATCTGAGATGCAGTTTGCGTGTCCCACTCCTGATTCCAAACAAAGGAAAAATGGGACATTAGAAAAAAGTTAAATCACAGTGAAAATGATTTAGAAGGCAGCTCGAGGAAAAAAAAAAGAAGGAAAATGAAGTCTCTTGAGTTGCAAGGGAAAGTAAAGTTTTTGAGTTCTAAAGCATTTATATCTTTTTTATATCATAGAGCTCGGTGAACTTCATGTTAACTTAAGAAAAGGAAATCTACCGCATTAGAATTGTCCTTGCACATTAGTCAGCAAACACAAACCTAGTAAACAATCAGAGAGACCCGTATTTCAAAATTTTCATCAAGGAATTTGAAAGGATTCAAGAATTAGAGGTGAAACCTAGGATAACATGGTCAGCATCAAAATAGTAAATACTCAGCCACACGCAGCACTGGATCAACTAGAGACGTGTTACTTGTGATCTTGAGGTATGTCAGTTAATTTGTTTCATGTGTTTCCCCATCATACAAACAGAGGCATGTTGAAAAAGAACCTTTTTAAAGTTTTAAATGACGATGTTTTCTCTAGGATATCAGCCCAAAAAAAGCATGGAGAAACCATAATATAATTATGTCCTATACAGTAGAGTATGAGACACCAAACTATTTTCAACAGTTAACTTAATATTCTTAAATTAATAAATGATAGTGGGTGGAACAGATTGAGGTTGTTAATATATAATAGGGTATTTTATATTATATATAAACAGAATTTGAAGTATTTAGAGTTCTACTAGTATTTGAATTCATAGCTAGAATAGGATCTTGTCTTGTATGGTACACCCTATAATAACAGAAGTTACTGGAAAACGTGGTGTTTGATGCACAGTACAAGTATTTCAGACTTATTCAATAAACGCCACCAAAACGCCATTGCCATCTAATTTAAAGAGAGATGTTCAAAGAATAGGCCATCATTTTGGAAGACAGGTTTTTCATTGACTTTCATAAAAAGAACAGGCCACTCTTTATAAAAAAGTACATGAGAGAGATGTTGTCGACCTATCTCATCAAGGGTCAGAACCCCTAAGTAAATCAAAGATTAATTTCATCATCACTTTTGTCCTTGGTAGAGAAAAATTATTCTCATAATAATAGAAGTTCTCCGAAGATTTTTTAAAACATACCTTATCAAAATTACTAGTTGGTCATTGGGTGGTTATAAATAAAGTAAATAGTAAACTAAAATTATCCCTTGAACACCAAAAATCATCAGCAAATGTGCACAATGATTGTTAACTAGACTGAAAGAGCAAGTATAGCATGTCGAGCGCAAAACTAGTCATACTAAAATGTTCAAGACCAAAAATGATCATAGGCCAACCTCACGTTATACTTGCCTAGGAAGGAATTGCTTGAAATCATACACTAGAACTATTATTTATACTTCATAACAAAGAAACAAGTTTTAAAGAGAAAATGCCTCTATGCCCAGAATTTGAACTGATCTAGTTTCAAACCCTCATAGCTTCCTGAATATCAAAAAAACAAATAAAATAAATGGCCCCACCATTCATTTTCTTAACTCAAAATTCATTTTTATATGCATATTGATAATGAATTATACCAAATTTTAATAAGTACTAATTTTCCTTTTCGTATAAGTTTGAACTGTCAAATTCTCACTTTCACCAGGGTCTTGGGTTGGACCATAAATCTAATATCCCAACTTCTCCAATACAAGTTTAACCCCCATTAGACTACTAGTCCTTAAAATTTACATCTGCATAGTAGAATTTTGAGTACATTTCAACTTAGAATAGTCAATTGGGTGAGGTCCCTCTCAACTTTGTGACCATCATTGCATCACAGGAGAGAGAGGAATAAATATAGGTAAATAATTATTATCTCTAGACGACCGTCCATCTTCCAGAAAAGTGCACAATATAATCCTTCAACTCTCTTTATGTGTATTGGAACATAAAAATATTACCACAATTGTCACCATAATTTCAAAGTTTTGATGTAGTGGTAGAAACTTTAAAATGATATCAAAGCAACTCAGGTTCAATTCCTACTGAGATGCATTTAAAAAGAGAATTTTAAAAGAAAATAGCACTGCGCAAAAACCCGAGTTTCGACACATAAAAGGGCGCTTGATAAGCTGATATGTGAAGCGTGTTAGAATATAAAATTATTATCCTCAACCCTCACCATAAGTTCAGACTTTTGCTGTGGTGGCAGGACTTTAAAAATACGTTTTACCAAAAGAGGAAAAGAAAAGCTCTCTTTACACAAAAAAAAACATAAACTATGCAGCCACATCTACAATGCGTGTAAGGTTCTATACATGTGTTTGATGCATGTATCTTTATATATAGATTTAAATCAGATCCCGGGTATATATTGGAAGTTTTCTCCTAGAATAGACAGTTCACCACCACAATGAATAGAGATCCTAGTGCTGTTTTAAAATTAATATGGTGGATAACTCAGCGTCCCCTCCCCAAACTAAGAGAAGGATCACTAGATTATGTAGCTGCATTCACATAGAGGTTCCTATTAGTGTTGTTATTTGTCGACATTAGCATATATGCCACAGGATTTTCATGTTAACAGTCAGGACAATATGGAAAGATAGGGTGAATATTGTTGGCCTATGACTAATAATAAAATTTTGATCAATACATTAAATTTGTTTTTTTCACTTGTGTTGAGAAAATTTCAATAGTACCAACAATATTAGAGTTAGCATTGTTGAACAATCATAAGAGTGAACACATATAAGATTGATATTATTATGCATAAGCTTCTCATTATGATGAAACCAATAATCAATAAAATAATAATATCTGATAATCATAATAAATCATGAACCTATCACTGAACCAACAATTGACTTCTATTTAATTCTTTAGCAAAACAGTGGAAAACATCCTCCCACATTTCATTGGAAAGCTTTCAATGAAATAAGAATACACCAAGATTTAATTCTTCATCATTTGTCCACCAACAAGATAAAAATTTGAGTATTTGATAACAACATATAAGAATCTTCTGATGCAGATATCTTCTCAGTTCCAGTATGTATTCTACATAGCTGAACAGCCGATAATTGTGTAAAGTAGCGGTTAGAGGCTTATAGCGCCTTGCACGTAAGAAAACTTGCACCTACTTCACATCATTTTAGTAGAATAGTGGTTTTGGCTAGCTGCCAACTGGCTTACTGTGGTTAATTTTATAGTGTTTTCAATCATGACTTTGGCTTAACTCAAAATGAGTTGTCAATCGGCTTCTAGGTTACTTAGCACCGTGTCAGCCGTGACTATGGCATCATGTTAGGAGATGTCGAAAGCACATTATAAGATTTAGTCAAACTCCCGATATACCTTTCTAGTCAGAGAATATCACAAGAAAAACCATTCTGATAGAAAAAACTTATTTGACTGACAATGATTTTACTATTCAAAAAACAGATTGTATGTCATCTCTAAAGTATTCAACTGTGTAGAAATAAGTTGGACATTTAGTCCAATCAAACTTGAATGATTTACATAAGGGATACATTTCAAAGAAAATGCAGCAGCAGTATCTTGAATTATTACATTCTTAAATCAAGTAATAAATTCAAAACGCCAACAAGTTGTATCGCTGAATTAAAATTCCAAACTTAAATTTCAAAGCTATAGTCATGATGCACAAATTTATAATATTAAAAATCACAAGGAACATTTAAAACTCTCAAAGGTAAGATGCATTTATGAAGATTAAAAGCTCATATCTTTTAGCATTACAAGCAAGTAATAATATCAATGAAACATGCAAACAAGGATACTATTTGCACAAGAAGTTCATTCGGGTAATCACCTTGAACATGATCGTGCTGGCAAGGATAGTGAAAGTGGTGAACATCACATAGTAGACAGGAGATACGACGGCAGTGTTGAAGGTGTCCATGCCTGCATATGAAACCAAATGATCATGGTAAGCAACTTACCTTGTATGCAGTATAATGCTCACAAAAGTGACAATTAAATTAAATATAGGAAAATGATAAATTTTAAACTACAGTGGTGAATGTCCCCTATGAGTTTGTATTAGAACCGGAGGAAAGTTGTCTAATGCATATTCAGATATATAAACATGCACGTTCTTCTATAATGCACACTGTATTTTCTTTCTTCTTTTCCCAAATCATTGGTTGAGTCCAATGGAATTATTTTTAAGGAAGAGTTCAATGGAGCTGATGTGCACACAACATTAAATGTCTGCTTTAGAACCTCCATATCATCAAGAGTCAGTACACATTTCATCTCTCTGTAGCTATTGCATCCCTGCTAGCTCTAAGAAACTTTTAAGTTTAAAAATCCTCCACAAGCCTAAAAATAAGTGGATTATAAAATGTATTTAAGTCATCCAAATCGGACATCACACGCATAAAAATACAGGTGGCGGGGGAGAGGCACGTCCTCCATAAACCTACCTATGATCATCTGAAAAAAATCTTGTAAATTCCATATGAGTGTCTCATGGAGATCCTACCATTGTATAGTTTACACATACCATTTCCACCTTCCATAAGTAATATCCACAAAGACACTATTGGAAAAGTATTTTCTCCAGTTTGTATACCTCAAACCTGTCACCCTTTTCTAAGTCTTAAAATTCCTCTTCTAGCTTCTTCTGTCTACATATCTAAGTCCCCTACTATTAGATATAATAGTGTATTATATTATAGAAATAGTATTTAGAGAATTTAAGTAGTATTTGAAATCATAGTTAGAATACAATATTGTCTTGTATGTATGATCTATATAAGGAGAAATAGTCTCATGGATTTATGTAACTCGTATTATGCTCTCCTCTTCAATATCAATAAAGATGTAGTTCTTCAAAGTCAATGGATATTTATCTTTATAAATCTAACATGGTATCGGAGCAAGGTTGAAGAAATTTTTTGATTGCTTCTGCAGTTTTTTTTACAGTTTTAGTCTTCTTTGCCATCCTTGTTCTTAGTTCTTTTAGCTTCATTTCGTTCTTTATCAATTTATGTTATTTATTTGTCTAGAATCTGTTCACAAGTTTGTTCATTAGATTCAGTCATTGTGTTTTTCCACATCAATTCTGCAGCCAACTTCAGCCCCTCTTTGTTTCTCCTTCTTGGTTCCTCTTCATAGATCTGTTTCATTCGTGAATTTCGTCTGCCACTTTGTATTTCTTCTTCAGATTTGATCTGTAATTCTTTGTCTTGGTCTTTGGAAACTTTGGCAGTTTCATCATCTTCTTCATCACAGATTTTCTTTTTGTGTTGAGTTTGAGTTTATATTATAACCTGAATGTGATTAGGATGCCATCTCCACTGAAAGCTTTTGCCGTTTAGATCTGCTTCCTCGCAAGATTTGTTTCTCCCTCTGAATTTAATTCAGAATTGGAGTTTTGATTCGATCTATCATGATTTATTGGTCGGCAAGAGTGCACAGAGCAAGTGGTGGTTGCTTCCAATCACGATCAGGGATCGTGAGAAGAAAAAGAAAGTGAGAACTGATTAATTAAGTTTCGGGTTGGATATCAAGATCAGACCCGTTTTAATAGCATACTCAACCTGTCAAGTGAAAGCAAGAAGGGTTGGATGTTTTGGTCGCTGGGAAAGAAAGGAAAAAAAAGCATAAAAAAGGAAAAGGTAATTCGGGATTTGTTGCTTCTCAAACAATAACAGCAATTGTCTGGCAAAAAAAGTAGACAATCTGGAATTTTGTAGATCGGATGGCTCAAATTGTTTAATCCATAGACCAGTGAATTGGTGTTCGATTTTAGTATTTTGGAGTCAATTGCAAAGTTTTTGGCTGTTTTGAACGCAGCGGCGGAAGTGGATCTAGCAGATTTTACTGTTTAGGAGTAGATTTTATAGAGATTAGTGCAGAAATCGACAATTTAAGGCCCGACTTCAACAGTTTCAGCATGAATTTTTGTTTGGTATTTTGATTTTTGAGATCTTTTGTGTGGGATTGTTCTACATCTAGTCGCAAAATGGAAGAGTAGATCTACTGGTGAATTCGCTTGGAAGATTTAATTTGGTTCCGAGTTTGGGCAGATTTTTGGATTGGAAGACTTCAGTTAGGTTCAGTTTCGCTATGGTTTGCGCCATCTCTCGGTTCGGTTCAAATTTGTTTCGGTTTTGGTTTCAATTTGAAAAACTTCTCATTTGGTTTGGTTTGAATTTCTACAGTTTAGCATTTTGGCAATTCATCTTCGTTCAGTTTAGTTTTCTTTAGTTCTAATTGGCTCTTGATCTTATGACTTTTAAAGATGAGAGAAAGATATGTTTGGATTTTTGAAAGATTTTTGGACTGTTTTGGAATTCTTTTTCGGCAATTTGGTAACTTCTCTTGGGTATTTTGGTAATTCACAATTTTCTTTTCAACAACTAGGCTATTCGACAACTCGTCGTGAGTAATTCGTTCGGCAATTCAGCATCAGCAATTCAGCTTCAGCAGTTTTAGCACTTGTTTTTCAATATCTGTTGGGCAAAGTCTTGATTTTATGCCATCGTGAATTTGAGGAGGAACGTTGGATATAATAGAATTATTATATTAAAGAAATAGTATTAGAGTATTTAGAGTTCTAGTAGTATTTGAATAGAATTTGGCCTTGTATGGTCTATATAAGAAGACAGTCTCATGAATTTTTGTAACTTCCTCAATATAAATAAAGATGTAGTCCTTTAGAGTTGATTGATATTTATCTTTGTAAATCTAACACCTACATCATTTCTAATAAACTTATGAGACCAACTATGATGTTCCCAAAAGTCTTTACTTTTTCCTTCTTTTTAATCCATCAATCTCCTTACCATGTCAAATTTCAATTACCATCACCCATTTCTTGCTCAATGATCTTGTTGTCTTACAAGGTTAAACCCACATATATTGTAAAACACATTGGATTACTGAACCAAACTACAATTATTATTATGTTTCCGATTACTTTGGCAAGCAATGGTAATATTATTATGAATAGTCATCCTAAATTGCAAGAATAATTGATTAATCATGATAAAAGATTGTTTCACGTCTTAAATTCTGCTTAGTTCAAGTCGTCTCCAATTTTTCTAGTTAGCAGGCTCTCTGACACACTCAGAAGAATCTTTTTAAATGTTTTCTTTTACAACTAAATTATTCAAAACACAAATTCAAAGGATGTAACCGCCAAATTATAAATAGGTGACAGTGACATTTAATCATCCTCCACCCATCAACCGCCATAATAAATGTGGTTACTATTGACTGCTTAGTAACCCAAAGTTTATCTATAAATAGGCCCTTCCTAATTCATTTTAATTTACACTTCAGAAATCAATAAAAATTTCTCCTTCTACTATCTCTCTAGAATTCTCTTTCTCAGTGTTATAGTTTCTCAGTTTTACAACACGTTATCAGCACGAGCGTTCTACTTCTGTCACCAACCTCTACCTCATTCAACTCAGGAAAAAAGTTTTATCACAATCTCTACCTTCATTAGCTCAAGATAAAAGTCTTATCACGAGTCTCTATTGTCATTAGCTCAAAAAAAAGTCATACTACAAGTCTCAGCCTCTATATTTAAGGTAAAAATGACAAGTTATTCTTCTCATAATACTTGTATAACATCAAAACTATATATTAAAAGAGGCTCTGCCACCTATTTATAAATGTGATATGATTACGAAAAGTTAGATTAGTCTACTCATTATATTCATATAACAACACTACTATATATGAAGGAAGCTCTGTCACTATTTATAATAAAGTGATGTGATTATGATAAACTAATAATATTTCTTATTAATATCTTTACTAACTTTTCAATTGATGCTTGAATGGAATAAACCCCGAGCTATCACATTATATATTTTATTGCTCTGCTATTTATATCTGTAAAGCATCCAATGAAAGATTTACCAAGTAGTGTGGTGTGTCAATATTCATTTCAATATTTATTGTTTCATTAATTATGTCTGCAAAACACCCACCAAGTAGAGCGGCGTACCTATATTATAGCTCATAAATATATGTAGTATAATGCATTTATTTTACCATCTTTTTTATTAAATTGTATTAAATCCAAATTGTTTTTCTTTCTCCTCCAACGACTATAAATGGCTAGTTTTTACTTTATAAATTGGTGAATTCTAAACCCCATAACTCACTTCACAATCTCTTTTCATTCTCAGATTTCTTTATATCTCCACAAGCTTTCAGTCAAAATTTTCACAAGATACTTAGTCTATTTTTGAAGTTTATTATTGTCGTCATCATCAATATTATTATACTTTTTATTAGAGATATGTCTCCAAGTGATTTTCAGCTGAACCTTTTACTTTTAATGTTTATTTTCCTTTGGTATACCGCTATTATAATTGAGATGTAATTTTATTATTTATTGTGAAATAAAATATTGTGACTGAAATTATTTGTGTATTTTGTTATAGTTATCACCATGTCAAACTTTACAAAGCTTCAGTTAATTCTACTTGATATCACTAGAAGAAATTATATGTCTTGAATTATTGACATAGAAATGCATCTCGAGTCAATGGGTCTCACTGAGATAATAAAAGAAATGAACTCTACGTCGTCGCAACATAAGACAAAAGCGACGATCTTTATAAGTAGATATCTTGACGAGTGCTTAAAATGTGAATATCTCACAGTAAGAGACCCAAGTGTCTTATGAAAAAAATTTAAAGAAAGATTTGATCATTAAAAGAAAGTTGTGCTTCCTACCACACGTGATGAATGGAACGCTTTGCGTTTTCAAGACTTCAAGAAAGTGATTCTAACTCTGCTGTTCAAAATAGTATCTCAATTGAAATTCTGTGGGATGGATATAACAAATGAAGAAATATTGGAGAAAACTTACTCCACATTTCATGCATCTAATATAACACTGCAACAATATCAATAGCATGGTTTTAAAAAATATTCTGAACTAATTTCATCTCTTCTTGTGACAGAGAAGAACAATGAACTTTTACTAAAAAAACATCAGTTTCGTCCTACTGGTTCAGTAGTATTTTCAAAAGCAAATGCTGCATTTTCTAAAAATTATGGACGAGAATATAATCATGGTCGTGACCGTAAACGTAGTCGTGGACGCGGTCGAAGTGGTCATTACAATCCTTCACAAGACAATACGATCCACAAGAAGCATCATGTGAAGACATAATAAAGAAAAAGATGTTCGTGAAAGTTCTCTCCGAAATCCTGAAGATTCCTGTTATAAATGTGGTTCAAAAGGGAGCTGGTCTCGAGTCTATCGAACACCAGAACATCTTTGTAAGCTTTGCAAGGTATTATTGAAAGGAAAAGAAAAGAAAGTGAATTTAACTGAATATGATGATCTTATGAATGATTCTGTCAAAATTATTTTTGAATGTAATATTTCATTTATAATAATATTTTGATTTTATTCTCATCAAATGATTTATTTTTATATGAAACTTGATATGAATTATATTAATGATGAAGTCAAGACTAAAATCGGATATATTTGCATATCAGATAGTGGAACAACGCACATTATTCTCAAATATAAAAGGTACTTCTCTGATTTAAAACTAACAAAGGCAATTATCAATACAATATCAGGTTATATAGATTTGATGAAAAGAACCGGTAAAGCCAGCTTCATATTGCTAAATGGAACAGAATTTTTCATAAAAGATACTTTATTTTCACCGTCTAAAAAAAATTTGTTGAGTTTTAATGACATATCTTCATGAATATAATACTGAGTCTGCAACTGAAAGAAATATAAAGTATATGTATCTTACTACTTATATATCAGGAAAAAAGTACAAATTAGAAAACTACAAAAGCTTTCCTCAAGATTGCATTACACATATAAATGTGATTGAATCACATATTGTAGTTAAAAAAGACACACAGACATTAACTCTGTGGCATGAACGTTTAGGTCATTCTGGTTCAATTATGATGCGAAAAATTATTGAAAACTCACATGGACATTCATTGAAAGGCCAGAAGATCCTTCAAATTAGTAAAATTCCATGTGAGGTTTGTTCTTTTGGTAAATTAATCATAAGACCATCACTAACTAAATAAAAACTGAATCACTAACATTTCTTGAACGTATTCAAGGTGATATATGTAGGCCTATCCACCCACTATGTGGACCATTTTGATACTTTATAGTATTGATAGATGCTTCTACTAGATGGTCACACGTTTGTCTATTATCAACTCGCAATGTGACATTTGCGAGACTTCTTACTCAAATAATTAGATTACGAGCATAATTTTCTGATTACACAATCAAGAAAGTTAACTTGATAATGTTAGTGAGTTTATATCTCAAGCCTTTAATGATTATTGTATGTCAATTGGGATACCTGTTGAGCATCATATTGTCTATGTACATACCAAAATAGTTTGACTGAATCACTGATTTAGCATCTCCAGCTTATTGCTAAATCATTAATAATGATAACAAAACTTTCTATTTCTATATAGAATCATGTAATTTTACATGTAGCAACATTAGCTCGCATCAGACCAAGTGTATATCATGAGTACTCCCTATTACAATTAGCATTTGGTCAAGTGCCAAATATTTTCCATCTCAGAATTTTTAGTTGTGTGATATATATATCGATTACTCCACCACAACGTTCAAAGATGGGTCCTTAAAGAAGACTAGGAATATATGTTGGGTATGAATCTCCTTCTATCATAAGATTCTTGAGCCTAAAATCAGTGATATTTTTTACTGCTTGGTTTGCGACTGCCATTTCAATGAGACAATTTTCCAGTATTATGGGGAGAAGAAACAGCTGGAAAAAAGGTTATATGAAGTTAACCATTTTTATTGCATCTTGATTCTCACATAAACAATGTGAGTCAGAAGTGCAGAAGATTATGCATTTACAAGAAATAGCAAATCAATTACCAGATGCGTTGACTGATACAAAAAAGGTGACTAAAGCATATATACTAGCTGTAAATGCTCCTACTCGAATTAAAATCCCAAAAGGACGTCTGAAAAAGAAGTCACTAATGAGTCTAAGACATGCCTGAAGAGTGGTAGACCAATCAGTTCCAAAGATATAAATCTCCGATAAAGAAAAGAAACAGATAAGCATAATGATCCCAATATGAAGGAATGTGTTCCCGAATAAACACAAAAAAGACAAATCAAGAGATAGAAAACTCAGAAAATCATGAGGTCTTTATTGATTATGTCAATACATGAGGATTATGAAATCGAAATGAAATGAAAAATGGATGAAATATTTTTCTAATCCGTAGCGTGTGATAATGTTAACGGAAGTGAGGATTCTGAACCAAGATCCGTCACTAAATGTCAAAATAGACTTGATTGGATTAAATGAAAAGATGTGATACAGACTGAATTGAATTCGCTTAATAAGCGTAAATATTTGGATCTATTGTCCTCACGCTTGAAGCAGTGAGACCAGTAGAATACAAATGGGTTTTTGTGTTAAAGCGAAACGAGAAAAACGAGATTGTGGTACAAAGCTCAACTTGTTGCGCAAGATTTTTCATAAAAACCTGGAATTGATTACGAAGAAACGTATTCCCTAGTAATTGATACAATTACGTTTAGATATTTAATCAGCCTAGCTTTCTAAAAATTTAAAAATGCATCTTATGGATGTTGTTACAGCTTATTTATATGGATCGCTTGATAGCGATATTTATATGAAAATCCCTGAAGAATTTAAGATGCCTAAAGCATCAAGTCCAAAACCCAAAGAATTATATTCGATCAAATACAAAGATCATTATATCGGTTAAAGCAATTAGGGCGCATATGTTATAATCGCTTAAGCGAGTATTTGTTAAATGAAGGATATGTAAACAATACTATATGCCCTTGTGTTTTTATAAAGAAAACAACATCCGAGTTCATTATCATTGTTGTCTATGCTGATGACTTAAACAACATTGAGACTCATAAAGAAATTCTAGAAGTAATGATGTACTTAAAAAATGAACTTGAAATGAAAGATCTAATAGAAACTAAAATTGTATTGGTTTACAGATTGAGCACTTTCAAAGTGGAATATTTTTGCATCAATTAAATTATACTGAAAAGGTTTTGAAATGCTTTAGCATAGATAAAGCAAATCCTTTAAGTACTCCAATAGTTGTTAGATCATTGAATGTGAAAAAGAATCTATTTCCCCCTCGCGAAGATAATAAAGAGGTTCTTGGTCCTGAAGTACCATACCTAAGTGCAATTGGAGCTCTTATGTATCTTACCAATTATACCCGACCAGATATAGCATTTGCTACTAATCTATTAGCAAGATTTAGCTTATCTCCTACACGGAGACATTAGAATGAAATTAAGCATGCATTTCATTATCTTCGAGAAACAACTAATTTTGATTTGTTTTATTCCAGAGGATCAAAATAAGAAATGATTGGTTATGCAGATGCATATTAATTGTCAAATCCACAGAAAGCCGGTCTCAAACAGGTTATGTGTTCACATATGGAGGTACGACGATCTCTTAGCGTTCACAAAAACAGACACTTATTGCCACTTCTTCTAATCATGCTAAAGTCATAGCACTCTATGAAACAAGTCGAGAATGTGTATGGCTAAGATCTGTAACTCAACACATCCAAGCAAGTTGCAGATTAACAGTCAACAAAGATCCAACAGTACTGTTTGAAGACAATGTTGCATGTGTCGCTCAAATGAAGAAATGATTCATTAAAAGTGACCGAACCAAGCACATACCCCCGAAGTTCTCATTAAGCTAAGAGCTTAAAAAGGATAATGAAATTAATATTCAATATATCCGATCAAGTGATAATGTGATAAATCTCTTCACAAAAGCACTTCTCACTACAACTCTCAGAAAGCTCATTTGTGATATTAGGATGCGTCATCTGCGAGATTTATGAAGAAAAACTACTTATGCCAACTTGAGGGGGAGCTTACGTGGCTGTATTCTTTTTTTCTTATTACGAATTTGTTCCACAGGGTTTTCCTGGTAAGAATTTTAACGAGGCAGCATAAAACACGTATATAAAGATGGTGTACTCTTTTTCCCTTTGCTATGATTTAATCCCACTGAGTTTTTCTAGCAAGATTTTTAATGAGACAAAATGATTGGTTGACAGTCAAGGGGGAGTGTTAAGATAGTCAAAGAAGATGGCTATCCACCAAAACATTTACCATCCTCCACCCATCAACTGCCATAATAAATATGGTTAGTACCGACTGCATAGTAACCCAAAGTTTATCTATAAATAAGTCTTTCCTGATTCATTTCAATATACACTTCTGAAATCAATAAGAATTTCTCCATCTACTATCTCTCTAGAATTCTCTATCTCAGTGTTATAGTTTCTCGGGTTTTACAACATTTTGTATTTATTTGTGCATTAGAAGCACCTATGAATCAGAATGTTTACTGCATGCTATCAACACTATTCCAAATTCCTAATTTGATTGGATAACCAAGCCATAAACGCTGAACAAAATACGGTTAAATTCGACAGATATAGAGAATGGTTAAAGTTGCAACCATTTTCTACTTTAAGTATAATGAATGATTCGCAATGCCTGCATATTGTTGGATTCTCTTGACTACTAGGATATAACTACTAGGATAGATTAGTTTATAAGTATTAGTTCATTTAAATGAACTAGGAACATTTTTCAAGATATGTTTCACAATGGCAGAGAAAAAAGAAAAAAATACCACATTGTGTTCTAGTTACCTTGTTTAAATAGTTCATTTGGAGTAAAATGCAGATAACAACAACAACTATGAAAAACCATGTCTGAACATATTTGAACTGATTTTCCCCTGCAATAGTTAGCTTCAAGGCGATGCTTACTCCTTTCACACACATAACCTGCACCAAGAATGTTATAACATTTCAGATGAGGGTAGTATAACTACATCTAACTCTGGTTAGGTTGTGAAATTTGCTTTACTAACCGTAAGTGAACCCATAAGTGAGCATATTCCCATGTATACAACCATGTGTGTTTGACCATAACGTGGTACTAGCCAGATAATCAGGAAAGTAACAATGGCAATGACTAAGAAAGTATAAATAATGAAACCTGGGAAAAAAAGAACAATTTATCAGTAATTGACTGCTAGGTGAAAAGATCAGAAGTGCATGTAACTTGAAATTGTAGAGTAACAAGTATATGAAACGTGTTATCAACCAATATCAACTACTTTAAAATGCGCTAGATATTAATAGCAGCTATACCAATACCAAATGGGAGCTCAAAGAATGAACTGTGACCACAAAGTTTAACTTTGTATCCATCAAGTAAATATTTCTTAATTGACAACTATATAGTCTGATATTCAGAAGAAAATCAATGTACCGAAATTTTATTTCAAACTACCTGGTTCAAAAGCAAGGTTCCACACTTCCTTGACTGAATGAATATCTCGCTCCCTTGGGGCATGCACAACAATGCTAACAGAACCCACCACACAAAGAATGCAACCAAGGATCCCAAACATGTGCAATTTCTCTTTCAAAATAAAATGAGATAGCACGGCACTGCACTGAATGAAAGAAATTTTCAATAGAGAACTACTATCAAAATAAACATTAATTGTAAGTTTAATGTCAATTGGAAACGCACCTAACGATTATACTTAGAGCTCCTAAAGGAGTTACAAGAATTGCTGGAGCAAATCCGTAAGCAGCAAAATTAGCTGCCTCACCTACTATCACTGGAAAATAAAATGAAGTGGGAATCTATCTAAATCAGTCTGTCCAATTTTATGTAAAAGATAGCTCAAAAACATTCAATGGAAAAGAACTATCACGAAGGATGAGAAAAATGCGTTAGTATACATTTCTCATAGTAATAAGCCAAAGAATATTTTTCAACCACATTGAAATTGGTCACAATTTTCCTCAGAAAAGAAAACATTGATCACAATTATTGTTTGAATTTAACAGAGAAAAACGAATATTTTCTTTATTTCTTGAAGACCTGTAGAAACCATTATATTTTTGCGAGCAGTCTAATATTACCTATAATCCTTAAAATTTCAGGCTTCCTTTATGCTTCAACGTATACAACAACAACTAAGCCATTTGTCCCAAGTATTTGGGGTAGGCTACATGAACCAAAAGAGAATTACACCGGATCGGGCACATGGATCAGCTTTCTCCATTCATTTCTATCGAGCAATATGTCTTCACTAAGACCTTTAGCCACTATATACCTCCATCCATATTTTCTTTGGTCTCCCCTGCGCTCTTTTAACTTGCCCTAAATTGATACGCTCTACTCGCCGGACTGTTACATCTGTAAGTCTACGTCGCACATAACCAAACCATCGTAGCGATTTTCTCTCATCTTCTCTTCTATAGAGGGTACACCTATTTTAGTACGAATATCCTCATTTCTCACCTTATCTCTTCGCGTGTTACTACACATCCAATGAAGCATGCGTAACTCTATTACACTATCTTCTGGACATGATTTCTCTTTATAGCCCAACATTTTGTGTCATATAACAAAGGGCCTAATAGCAATCCAAAAAAACTTTCCCTTCAGCCATAACGAAATGTTACGATCATATAAAACTCCTGTAGCGCTCCTCCATTTCAACCAGCCGGCTTAGATCCTATGGTTGACATCACTATTGATCTCCCCATCCTTTTGGATAATAGAACCCAAGTACTTAAAATGACTGATCATCGGTATTTCTTGTCCATCTAGTCTCACAATACTATAATCTCGGATTCCCTGTTTACTGAATTTACACTCCATATACTCTGTTTTGGTCCTACTTAATCTAAAACCTCGAGATTCTAGAGTTCGCCTCCATAACTCCAATTTGACATTTACCCCAGCTCTCGTCTCATCGACTAGGACAATATTATCAGCAAATAGCATACACCACGATATCTCATTTTGAATAGCTCTAGTAAGCTCATCCATCACTATGCCAAATAAAAATGGACTCATTGCAGATTCTTAATGCAATCGAATTGTGATAGAAAAATCGCTTGATATGCCTCCACAAGTTCTGACATTTGTCACTACTCCATCGTACATGTCCTTGATTATGTCAATATATTTGATGGGGACTCCCTTTTTCATCGATGTCCACCATAATACCTCTCTTGGCACCTTAGCATAAGCTTTTTCTAAATCAATAAAAACCATATGCAAATTTCTCTTCCTCTTTCGAAATCGCTCTATAAGTTGACGAAGCAAATGAATAGCCTCTGTCGGCAATCGCCCCGGCATGAACCCAAACTGGTTCTCTGATATTGTAACATTTTGCCTTAATCTATGTTCAATTACCCTTTCCCAAAACTCATGGTGTGACATATGAGTTTTATTCCACGATTGTTTGAACAACTCTGGATATCACTCTTGTTTTTATAGAGAAGTACTAAGGTACTCTTTCTCTACTCATTTGGTATCTTTTTAGTTACTCAGATCTTATTAAATAGGTTTGTCAGCCATCTCACGCCCATCTCTCCTAAGCATCTTCATACCTCAATAGGATTTCCATCCGAGCCAACAGTTTTCCTTAACTTCATCCTCTTTAAAGCCTCTTTAACTTCAAATTCGCTAATTCTGCGCATATAATTATGGTTCATATCCTGGCACTGAATGGTAAGGTCATCCAAGTCTTGAGTAGAACTACCATTGAACAATTTGTCATAATATTCTCTCCATCTTTCTTTGATTTCTTCATCTCGAACTAAAACCTTCTGATCCTCATCTTTGACACACCTCACAGTACATAAGTCTCTAGTCTTTCTCTCCCTTATTCGAGCAATTCTATATATATCATTTTCAACCTCTTTGGTGTCTAACTTCTCATACACTTCTTTATACACTTTAACTCTTGCATTCTGAATAGCTTTCTTAGCCTCCTTCTTGGCTAGCTTATACCTCTCAAAACTCACTCTATCACATTTTTTCTTCAAATCTCTATAAGAGTCTCGTTTGATCTTAATGACAGCTTTTACCTCTTCATTCCACCATGATGTGTCCTTACATGGTGGAGCACCACCCCGTGACTCACCAAGTACATCTTTAGCTACTCTTTTAATACAGTAAGCAATTTTGTTTCATGTTGTATTGGGATCATCTTGGGCTTTCCAATCTGCTTCAAGTGGTGCTCGATCTACAAAAACTCCTTGGTTACCTTCTTTATGCTTCAACGTATCTATCATAAAAAATGTTAGATTGGCAAACATTTTTCCTCAACTAGATTCTTGATAATTATAAGACTTTGGCAAGTCTTCCCTGGTAAAATGAGCTTAAATTACATGAAAAGTGATAAGTTCTATTTTTCTGTAAGCTTCCTAGGTTTCACAAGACTCTTGCTTGCCAGGGGTAGACTCTTGCTTGCCAGGGGTGCCTCAACTTTAAATTTGACACCATTTATAAGAACATGAGTCATCCCACCATGGAGCTTCTGTTAGAGTTTCCTATTAGAGATTGCATTTCATTGGAAAAGTATATCATTCATTAATAAGAAATGATGAGCAACTACTGAAAGTTCTATTAGAAATATGAATTCCTAAACGCCTTCAACTGATCCTGATCATTTTCTTTTCCATGGAGGTGATTATAGTTACAGCAATTGCACAAAAATGACCTTCGCTGCTGCAGGAGCTCACGGGTGATGAACTCGTTCTTAGGCTTTGTCCGCAAGGTTACTTAAAATAATCAGAGGATGATCAAGAGGGCAGCTCGATGTTGAACAGGTTGAGATCAGTAAAGAAGCAGAAAGAGGCAAAGCTAAACTCTCGACGAAGTAGGTTAAAACCAATTTGATGACATACAGGATAGGATCGCAATCACCTTCAAATCAAAGAAAAGAAATTAGGGTTTCGAAAGGGGAGATGGAAAAGAGGATAAATTTGGGCTTTGCACCCTTTACACCATGGGTTTCACACCCCAATTTTAAGAACTCAAGACTCATGAAATTTAACTGAATTTTTTTAATTTATCATTGTCTAATAATAAAAGAAATCTGGGGGGCTATTTATAGGCCTTACAAAATACTAGTTCTAGGAAATACCTGATATGGTACTAAACACTTCCATAAAAGAAGACAACTGCTCAAAAATAAACTAAGGCGAGAAAAAACTAGCCACTGGTGATGTCCTCATCATTTCTCCCAGGTGGGAAAAATTCGACCCTGTCGAGTGAGGGCGCCCCTCCCGAAGCATCTCAATCGGGCCATGGTGGTGGTCGGGGAAGCATCACTAATACATAATGGTTGAACCAGGGTGGAGGACATGGGACTGATTTTCATAACATATCAGATATAAAGGATGGTAAATCGAATCAATCACATGTAGGTAGCAGACAGATGTGAATCTTCCATGATGAAAACTGAATTGATTGCACTTTACACCATGAATAGCCTGATCTCCGATGATTATACCTAATATAGAAAGATCTGCAATGGGTCGTAGACGTCAAGCAATCTCAAGGATAATGAGACTTTCATAGTCGTCAAAGATGACAATAGCTCGTCTGACGTATATGACCTATTGCAGAGCTTTCTGACAGGAGATAGGATTACAGGACATCAGTCTCTTCATGGTGCAAAATGCAGTCCATTCAGTGTTCATCACGAATAATTCGCATCTGTCGATTACCGGTGATTGGCTCGACCTACCATCCTTCACAGTCGACTTATCACGAAAGCCAAATCCATCTCCACCACTTTGGTTCAGTCTTGACGCATCAATGTTGATTTTCCGACCATCACATTGGCCTGATTGAGAATTCGTGATGCGGTTCAGTTTCACCCTATCATGCTTATCTAGTATATACCACTACATTCATCAGGATGAATGTTTTCAGGCCGGGGAGAATGATGGAGAATTAAATGGTTCAGATTAAGTAGGATTTGCATATTTTATTTAATTTAGATTTAAGTAGATTTGGTTGAGATTTAGAAGTTATTTAAACTAGATTTGAGTTTATCAATAATTGTGTGTATGGTGCACATATTGTAGGCTATATATAGGTGCACATATTGTAGGCTATATATAGGTGCACATACTGTAGGCTATATATAGCCATGTAATGAATTTTGAAGTTAATGATGATTTGAATTAAAATTTGGTTCCCTTATGAAAACTTGTGTTGTTTGGTTTAATCTCGTTGATTGAATCGAATCAGGCAGCGAAGCCAAGATTTGAGTTGCGATTTGTGATCATATCCACTCTCCAATTCTACTGTTCTTCCCCAATTTCATAAAATCCCCATTACAATCTCTAAGCTCTCCTCCATCCCACATCATATTGCTGATGAAGTTTCAAATAAAATTCCATTAAGAGCTAATTTGACTTGTTACTATAATTAAAGTTACACACACACATTCTGTCTTATATAATGTGAGGCCAGTCTAATTTGATTTTTAGCATGATTGTTTTAGACATTTTTTTCCTTCGATCTTAATGTAGAATTTGTCTAAGGAATTATTGGAGAGTATCATTAAAGAGGTTGAGCAGTGTTGCAATCTCTTTGTAATCCTCCATTATGGCAATAAAATTATTCTTTTAATAGGACATGACTCATGCATAACACTTGTAATGTTTCAACAGAATTTCCATGGGGAAGGACTTTGG
Organism: Agave tequilana; assembly: GCA_038442645.1. NCBI lineage: Eukaryota > Viridiplantae > Streptophyta > Magnoliopsida > Asparagales > Asparagaceae > Agave > Agave tequilana. Next base: position 25,202 of record JAVJIF010015785.1, read on the forward strand.
CTCTTTATAATAATTAAATTACATAGACACAAACCATCATATTTAATAACTATTTGGCTCATGTCATATCTAACATAAGATGGAGTTAATGCAAGAGTCCTAATTGGAAGCAAAAGTTTTATATTGGTTTTGACTTGAACTATAGTTTTTATTGGTATTTCTGGAAATTTAAACAAACCAGGAGTTTAACTCATGGAACACTGGGATAAATTAACATAAAGTGAAATTATAATGGAAATATTTCTACTTTTATTTGTTTGCGATATTTATGGACATCATAATTTTGCATTATGGTGAAGTATGATAAATCAAAATATATGTCACTAGGGACTTATATTTATCTAGTTGTGATGAGACTTTAAGACTAAGAGAACTATATTTATCCTCTTAAGACTGCATTGAAGTTCTAAAGTTGTGGTGAGGGCTAGGCATATTTGAGTAGATCCAATCCTAAGGATTTTAGACCTACATTCTAATTTCCCGATGGATTTTTAAAATCTGAAGGGATGGCTTGTTTGGCTGTCAGTTTTTGTCTAACATCCCAAGGGTGGTTATCCAAAATGCAGCCCAATCCTTTGGATTAGGAAAAAAGTGGCTTCTTGGTTATAAAACTACCTAGGGTAGAAACTAATGACTTGTGTTGGAATTGAAGTGACATCCAAACAAGCTCTTAGGATTGTAATCCAAAGGATTTCTACACTCAGCGAAACCGGTGCAATCTAATGGACTTTCAATGAAAATGAAATCCAATTGATTTTCACTCTGGGAATCGAAAAATTAATCCATTAGTGATTTTCTTACCTCAGAAAATCCTAATATTGAGTTCTTTTGAGTTTAAAGGTGGGGCCATCCCAACATTAAAATTCTACACGGTATGTTGGTTAAAGCAGGACTTGAACTAGGAACCTTTCTTGTTCCATTCACATGCCTCTCCAACCCTTCTACTAGCTCCTCTTAATGATACTCTTAATATTGTTAGTAATCAAGTCTACCACTCTCAAATAACTTCCTTCTGATTAAGAACAGTTAAAAGGAAACCTCTCAATGCGCCTTCTCAGTTCAACATCAAATATTTTGGCTAAAACTCAACAGAAAATTATCTATCAAATATGAGTATAAGTCGATTTTTCTGAAATTACTGGTCTCCTATTGCATAATCATTTGAGATTAGACCAGTATACTTGACCCTTTATTTAGTTCAGCTATTAGCGTAGAACATGAACCACCAGAGAATCCTTGCAGTTGAATAACAAATCAAATTGCCATTTGGCCACATCTCTCCTTTTCATCTTGAATTACATGCAAAGAGCATGATGTAGAAAAACCTACAAAACATCACTCTACCAGAGTAAACGGATATTAAAATGACCATGACTTTATTCTTAACCAACTTTAATTTATTATTAGATGCAATTGAAGGTTAAATCTCTCTCAAGAGCGCATTTCCCATTTATCCGATTCACTGTACTCATAACTTTAGGCATGAAAATAGGACTTTATGCTAGAATGTTTTGAGACAAGAATTACTATTCATCATTCCTTTCTTTTCTTTTCTTTTTTCTTTCTTCGTCTTTTTTTCTTTAGAGGAAAATGGTTCACAGCTTTAAGCTATGAATAAATCTACAGCACATTTTGAATACAGTTTAGAACCTGAATTCCAACATCATACTTACTTGTAATCATTCCAGCCCACCATGTAGGTACATATAAATAAGAGAACCCTCCTGATCCTGAAAGGAAAGGAAGCATATTATTTACTCTGAAGCACACAAGTTTATAAGAAAGAAAATACAGATATGAACCATAAATATAATGAAATCTCAGTTCAATAGTATCCAAATATAACAGTAGGTTAAGTAAACCAAACTTTTCTCAGAACTACAAGAAAAGTGTTCCCTTGGGGTCTGTTTGGATTTAAGGAATTGGTGTGAAGTGAGGAAGTAGGAAGTAAGATTTATTTCCTTTAGGAAAAAGGGAAATGAGTAGTAAGTTTTCTGGTGTTTGGATGATTGTTGGGAAGTGTGGTTTGGAAAATGTTTTGTCGTTTCCGGTGTTTGGATGGTAATGAAAAGTGGAAGTGGAAAAGTTGACCACAAAGTTGACCGCAAAATAATATTAAAATAAAATTAATTAAGAAAAATAAAAAATAGATTGTAATTAGAATGCAAGTGAGATTTACTTGACCAAAAAATTAACCGTTTTATGCTATAACTTATTATAAATGAGATTTACATGACCACAAAATTAACTGTAGCACTCTGGAAGTGAGAAAATGGTTGTGTAAAAGAGAGATGAAAAAGGGAAATGGGGGTTTTCTTATTTTCCTTTTCCGGTGTTTGGATAGGTAGGGAAATGAGCAATTATACTTCCCCACTTCCTCACTTCACTGTGATTCCTTACATCCAAACACGCCCTTGAAAGATTCTGACCTAACAGAATACTAAATGGATGGGGAAAAAACTGTAGTCAAGCCCCAGAAACAAATAAAAGAAATGCAAAGATCATAATGCTTCTAAATTTCCAATAAAAATAAAGTTTAATGAACATTGATTTTGCAATGCCCATATTACTTACTTTTTTTTTTTAGGAATGCACATATTCACCACTGGATACAGACAAAATAGAAGTTCAATCTTAAATTATAATCATCTCCTAATATATAATAAAAGAATTTATTCTTGAGGGCTTATAGAATTAAACTTATATCCACCTAGAAATGCCCAACATCCTCTATGAGCGACAATCACCATATAGAAGATCTTAGTCTCAAAATGGATCTCATTTCTTCCAAACACCAAAGGGATTTAATGACCTAACCAATAAACCCCGGTGATTGATGTGTTAAGAATCTAATCAAAGCTAAATGACAAGCATCTTTACTAGCAAGTCCCAATATAGGTATATCATCATTCTCTAATGAAAATTATCTTTTTAAAGGTTTTATCACTGATAACAAGATAACAAAATCATGGAACCTTTATTCCAAAAAGTTGGGGCAGCTATTAATTCTCTTTCTCCATTCAGCTCCATTGAGGACCATTTCTTCAGTTTAAACTATTATATATCTTTTAGGCTAAATTTTCCGAAACTATCATTAACCTCATTTTGGTCCTGAAACTCTCCCAAACTGAGGTTTGGGAAACGTAACCTTGTTGCTAAATGAGGTAGTAGCTTAGGGTTTTGCTCAAAACTATTCTCAACTTTTTATTTCTTGAAACTACTACGACTTTCTCGCATATTTGCTCAAAACTACCTTCCGTAACTCCTCCATCTAAAATCATGTCATGTGCTTAGCACATGACATTTTATGACAAAAATACCCTTGCATGAATAATTAACCATATATATAACTTTTGATTAAGAAAATATTCTAAAAATTACAAATTTCTTAAAATACAAAAAGTTCATTTTGGAGAAGAAGATGGATTTTTGTAAACAAACCCTGGAGTTATTTATTTTACATGGAAATTTTTTTGATAATTTTTCATTTTAAAACAATAAATTACTTTTAAAAGAAGGGCATTTAAGACTTTTTATTTAAGCCTTTAACGGCGGTATGGAGATTTTAGCAAAAGGCAAAGTTCGTGGTAATTTCAAGAACTAAACAAAGCTAACGGTAGTTTTGAGAAAAATCCTAATAGCTCGTGGTAATTTCAGAGAATTTAGCCTATCTTTTACAATCTCAGCAAGGTTCGTTACAGGCTACTCCAGTTCTAGTAGATCAACTAACATTAAGCCTACTACTTTGTCAAAATAGTGGACCCATTTGCATTTTTTGCTCACGTCCAAAAATCACATGATGCTGACTTCTTCACAAAATAACAACCAAGACCTTTTCATTGTTTTAGGGTTATGAAATTTTCTTTTTACCGAGCTTTTGACCTAGGCTTTCATGGGAGAAAGTGGCGAATTTCTTAAAGGAAAAGAGGTGGAACCGAACTATCATAGTGGAGGAAGAGAGAGAGAGAGAGAGAGAGAGAGAGAGAGAGAGAGAGAGGATTGAGTAGAGGGAGACAATGAAATGCTCTTTGAAGATCAAGCCAAGGGAAGATTCTCAAGATCAATGAGAGTTTTTAGCAATAGATGAGTTCTTTTCATCAATAGACGGGTTTAACTTATGTTGGGTGAGTGCTCAATATTATTCTTGTTCCAGGAAAAAGAAGGTTAGAGTGTGTGAGTTCTCTCTTACACTGCATGATTGGGTAGTATCTTTCTCGATGATATCACCATGAATGTTGTCCGAGATTGATTGAACCATGTGCCTCTTATCTTATGTTTTCTTTTATGTGTTTTCTATAATCTTGTACGTGCTCAATGTCTAATGAAAGGCTCATGGGTTTCCGTTCACACAAATCTAAAACTCTACCTACAGTCATAACAAAATTGGTATCAAAGTTTATGGCTTTCCAAAGGCATACAAGGTGTTCAGTGAATTGCCAAACAGATGTTCGATCGACTATGAGTAGACTCGAGTCTATATGATGAATGATACAATTAAGCTAATCGGATGGAAACTAGTTCATTCTCAAGTATCAGAAGTGTCCAATGAAAGAAAAATATTAAAGGCATAACATGGTTCAAGACGTCTCTAAGGGATAGAAGGTGAAGGTCGAGATAGTGATAGATCATGAGAGAAAATACATCACAATGACAATGAAAGGTTAAAGTTACGATAAGCTAATAGCGATATGGTGAGATCTTCACATGTGCTTGTGGATGTGTTAAGTAAGATCACCACAAAGATGGTCCTGGCATTAGTTAAGATCATCAATAGCAAAGTGGTGGACCTAGTAAGCATCAATAGAGTGATAAATGCCAATAAGTAATGGAGAGAGGACCACGATACTTGTGTAGGCAAGTAGCTAGTAAGACCATGAACAGTTATGTAGAGACAAATAGCCTTAAAGGAGAAAGTATGGACAGATAGACAGATAATGATCTGCGGTAGACCAATGGGAGGGACAAGGTTTTTGTTTCAGGTCAAGAAGACCACCACAAGATTCAATTGTCGTTAGCCTCGAGACAAACAACGTGCGCTAGGGCTAGGAGAGCATCACAAAAGGGTTATTAGTTGTTGGCAACGGTGATGCAAATAGATTTTACTCAAACTCAAGTTTGAAAGATAGAATACAAGCGTGGAGTGACACGGCTAGTGAATGCAAAATTTTCATAGCATGAAGTGAGTGTTTTCTTGACACAAGAATTTGCACGTGAAAAGGGATAATTATCGGGTTACTCCATTGTAGCGGTAGCAATCAGGTTCTAACCCGACGAATCAAACCCGAACCCGACCTGCATTTCCAGGTAAGGGTCAACCTTGAACCAAGTTCTAGTCATAATCAAGTCAACCCGCTTGACTCGATTATTAATCAGGTTTGGTCAGGGTTTTACATTATTGACCCAATTGACCTAAATTAACCCAATTAAGAACCTAGCCACCTCAAACTACAGTTACATAAAAATGCTAAGTGAGGATTTGAAGCCATCACCTCGCTCTAAAATCCAATCCCTCAAACTACTAACCACTTAGCAAATTTAATATAGCTACACTTAACATATTCTTATTTAATATTCAGCACAAAGTGTATATAAATGAGTTTGTCGGGTCAGGGTTGGCTAACCTGAATATATCTCAAGTTGGGTATAGTGTGGATGCCTAAAACAATTATTAACCGGGTGGGGTTCGTGTAAGGCTATAATCGTGTCAAGTAGACATTGACCCACCCAAACCCGGCCCAGATTGCCACCTCTACTCCAATGGTGGTTCCAATTTGGGCTTAAGCAGTCTATTGTCACATTTCATGTGGTGTCTTTATGGTACTCTCGAGGGACAAAGTTATGTTATCTCCAAAGGTGTGTTATGAGCACAAGGAAGCTCCAATTATGATGGAGGTCAGAAACTCTGCTTAAGATGGAGAACGGTTGTAACCACAGTGGATCAATGCCCAGAGTGGACAAGTTCAAGTTCACATAAGGTGTAGTAATAAGTTCGTGATGTGATCCAAAAAGAGGGGGCATAAATAGTGGTGTAGTCAGAACTTTAAACTCAAGGGCACACTTCTTTATACTGAACAAAATGCTCTGCCAGCCACTCCTAAGAAAACAACTAGTGTTAGTGGTGAATGCACAATCTTTTATCATTTTGGGTATAATAGAGTAGTAGTAGACTTTTATTACATGAGATGTAGCCTGAAAAATGTTAAATAATTGAAATCTAAATTGAAAGCCTTAAAATATGTTTTCTCAAAAGTACATGGCCATTAAATTGATAAAATATGCCATTATTAAATTTATTGAAATCTAATTACAAAAAAAAGGTTATTTAGAACTCTAATATCTTTAAGTTAAACATTCATGATCCTAGCCCAAAACTAATAATAATTTAAAACTTTTAAATTATTGAATACATTCTAATTGCTTTCAGAATTAATCTCCATTACTTTTTAAATAGAGTATAATTTACGTATCTAATATTATAATACTTAAATTATTCTAAATATATAATTCACCTTTATTGTTAAATACTTGATTTTTAGATAGTGTATCTTTTCTAGTTAATATTTTTCTTTCTTTTATTTTTCTCTTATTTTCCTTTATTTTATTTTGTCATGTGTTGGGGGCTCCGGTGAGGAAGGGAGTATAACTAGCATTTCTTTTGGATTAATAAAAAAATTCTATTGGAGAAATAGGGGGAAAGTAGAAAATAGAAAATAAACATATTATTTTGGATTAACAAAAAAGTTATGTTGGAAAAATAGAAAAAGTAAAGAAAAATAAACATATCCTTTTGGATTAATAAAAAGTTATGCTAGAAAATTAGGAAAAAAGGAAAAAAAAAATAGATTAAATCTACACAAGCTAGAACAATTTGACTTGAAGCGTGTCTCTTGAGAAAAGAAAAGAGTCAAATACCATTTGTGCTACAATATCATTATGCAGAGTAGACTACAATAATTATTTTATTGGAGTAACAAAATAGAAGAGGAGTTCTGGTTTTTTGGGCCCACTGCCTCAGCCTGTGGGCAAAAGGAAATGTTTCAAAGTAAGTTCCAACATACAAACAAGGCTAGATGGTAATACATCTCCTATATTTTCAAAGTAGAGCTGGCAATTATGGCACAATCCAATTACACAACCCCCGTAATTTACAGGTTCAGGTCAAGCTATACGGTGTTTGGGTCATAAATGGGTCAACCCACTTCACCCGTTTATTAAATGGGTGGGAAGTGGTTTTGAAATTCAACCCATTTAACCCTCTTATGACACATTTATTGCGACATATATAAACTTCAAATCAAAATCCTAACCTTATAGAAACTAGATGTAAGCTCATGGATGCCATGTTTCACTCAATGTCCTGGATAAGTTTTATGTGTTTTTTTGATAAGCTTAAGACTTTGTTTATAAAAGTTGATGTTAATTGCATTTTCTTCTCTCTTTATGTGTTTTATAACTTTGATTTTGAGTCGTCTAATTATGTTTGTAATTTAATAAACGGGTTATTCAGGTCGGTTGAGTCGATCCGTTTGAATGCAAATCGGGCGTGGGTTTGTAACATTGACTCATTTATTAAATAGGTTGGGGTACAGGTTAATTATAGCTGGGTTCACCCGAAATCAACCCAACCCGGTGATGACCCAACCGGCCCAACCTAGTTCAAAAGCTTGGAAATAAATCAAGGTGGAGTTTGTTAGCAATATTGGTTTCTGATAATAATGACAAAATTATAATTTCACATGTGACAGGAATTTCGTATATTTAACTAAGTATCAGATCTGGGATTTTTTTTTTTTTTTTTTTTTTTTTTTATTCAATAGCATTCTAAAGTCTAACCATATATACCCGAATGGAGAAAAGAAGCAATAAAAAGGAAAACTTAAAGCTCAGCAAAGCAAATAGGGAAATAATCTAATTAAATGAAGAAAAACAAACTTAAAAAAACCCATTTTTGTAATCTAAAATCCAAACATAAAGAAATCCGACCTGCTCGTACTCCACCAGCCCCAGCTTTCTTCAATCCTTTCTTCTTCACAATGAAGCTGGAACCGATGAAGAAGCTCGAGGAGACGGCCAACGCAAACCCCCGAAAGTTGTCGAGGTTGCTGCTTGTTTCCCCATCTTCCGGCATTCCCTATTCACCCCATTCAAAAGGACCAAAAACGTTTTAGTCACCATGAAGAAAATAGCAATTCCCATTTTGAAACTTCGACCTAAAAGAACGAAGAAAAAGCAGAGAGAATAAATCCTCACCTAAAACGACAGCAATCAAAGAATGACCTAGAATTGGTCTTTTCTTTTTTATTTTAGCGAATAGAGCCAGAACCGGCGGAGAGAGACCGGTTGGGGATTTGGGGAAGAAGAGGGAGGGGTAATTTTTGTTCTCACAATTTAAGAGAGGGCTCCCCGCGTCTATTGCGTGCGACTCTTCCGCATTTTGGGTGGCAGCATTTTGCTCAGGGCTCCTCTCGTTCACAATCGTCACCGCGCCTTAAGGGCTATTCGGCAGGTGGGGCCGTTAGATTTCACCCGAAAGTTCACCGGAATCAACGGTCCAGATAGGCGCTCAGCTGCAACGAAAAACGCGGTGAGCAAAAAAATTTCTGTTTGGGCATTAGACACCAAACAAAAAGACTATTGTCACTCTCTTTTCTTTTTCGTTAGATATTATCCCTTGTATCTTTCATATTCTGATATGAATCCTTCACATTTTCTGAATTGTTATTTACTTTCAAATCCTGTAAGTCATACAAACTCAGTCTCTCTATCAAATTTTAATTGTTTGTTTGGTTGTCGTAATTCACCATAATTTGTAAGTCGTAATTGGTAAACTCTTTTACAGTTGTAATGAGTTACATGCATGTAAGTTTTACGGTATTTGGTTGGTAATAAAGTTGTAAGTGGGAAAATATATTGTGTTTTACGGTGTTTGGTTATCGTAATCTGTATGTCGTAAGTGAAAAGTTAACCACAAATTAACTATTTGGTGATTTTAAAATTTTTAAATATTACAAATAAATACTAAAATATTAAATATTAAAAAATAATATTAATATAAAAATAATACAAATTTACATGATCACAAAATTAACTGTAAGTGAGTTGTAAGTGAGTGATAACTGTGTTACAAGTGAGTGGTAGTTAGATTGCGTAAGTTTTTTTACGATTTACGTTCCAAACAAACACCGTAGTTGTAATTAGACTGTAAGTCATTTACGAATTATGTTCTTTTACGTGAAACAAACCGCCCCTAAATTATTAACTAGAGTTCAGTTTAGACTTAACTAATAATAGTGAATTACTTAATTACCCCTAATCAACATCTTAATCAAACTACTCTCTTTAGAACATGTAATGTTGCTGGGCTTTATGGCTTGTTTGGTTGTCGTAAATCGTAACTCGCAGGGTCCTTTACAGTTGCAAGTGAATTACATGCAATTAAGTTTTACGGTATTTGGTTGGTAATATAAAGTTGTAAGTGAAAAAGTGTATTATGTTTACGGTGTTTGATTATCTTAATGTGTAAGCCGTAAATGGAAAAGTTGACCACAAAATTAATTGATTAGTGATTAAAAAAATTAAATAATTGAAAATAAAATTATAATTAAATAATTAAATTTAAATTTAAGTAAGAATAATAAATATAATTTAAAAATATTTAAAATTAAAAAATTAAATAAATATTAAATATCATATTACTAAAAATAATTAATATTAAATATTAAATAAATTAAATTATTAAATAATTAAGAATAAACAACTATTAAATAATTAAAAATAAAAATAAATTAATTCAAATATAATATATTAAATAAAATTTAAAAATTAAAACTTAGTAAATACTAAAAAATAAATATATTAACTATTAAAAAAATAAAAAATATCTAATAATCAAATTTATTAAATTTATATTAAATACTAATCTATAAATAAAGTAAGAATTAAAATTAAGTGGAATATATTAAATAATTTAGTAATAAAAAAGATTCTACTATTAAAAATTAATTAATTTTTAATAAAACTTTAATCTAATAATTATATGTAATCTAATAATTAAAAAGAATTTTTTATAATATAAAAATATTAATCTAATAATAAAAAATATTAATCTAATTACAATTAATTGTCAGCAATAGAAATTTGCATGACCACAAAATTAACTGTTTGTGCTGCAAATGGGCTGTAAGTGGGATTTGCATGACCATAAAATTAACTGTTTGTGTTTGCAAGTGTATCGTAATTAGATGCAAATGAAAGTTGCGACTTCCACGATGAAACAAACATCGTATGATCGTAAGTCGCAACTGCACTTGCGACTTGCGACCTTTTATGACAAAAACAAACAACCCCTATGCAGAGGAGGAGAATCGGGGTTGAGATTTACTCTATTTTAAAAGAGGAAGACTAGGGATATGGGTTCACTGAAGGGGGCTGTTTGTTTGCAGGAAAAGCCAAGTTGAAATTTGATCTTGATTGGCCCTGAGGAGATATTTCACAATTTTTGTTTATTTGCGCAAAGAAAAGAAAGCAGGAAAAGTCTTTTGAGGGTCATGAACAGTGTCCAAAACGTTACTTTTTTTCTTTCTCCAATTTCGGCCTCCCTGGGAGAGAAAGGTTGGAAACACGTACATGCGAGCCCCACTTGTGCAGGTGCTGCAAGTATTGCGACGCGAAATGGGCCCGCTCGCCTTTCTGTTTTTTTCGAGTGGAGCCAAACGGGCCGTAAATTCATTATATGGCAAGGATATATTAGTCATAACATGTAAATCCTTAAAGTTAACACAATATTATTTTTATTTGAATATAAAGTGATTAGAGAAACTAATTTAGTGTAAATTATAAGATTTGAGAGACTAGATATCATTTCAAAAAAATCTGAGGGACTAATATCAAAATATAAAAAATGCAAGAACTAATATCTAAAAAAACTTTTTTTTTTTTTTCTTTCTTTCTTCTTTGCTATTTCCCCCCTTTTTTCTTCTTTTCTTTCTTTTGTTCTCCCTTCTCTAATATTTATTTTGATCCTTCTATTAGCTACAATTTACAAGACTACTGTTGGACAATAATCTTTTCAAATTTCAAGGCTTGTAGATATACAAAACTAAAAGTAATTGACCAATTTGCTCGTTTTCAAATGAGAATATGTTGGAATTTGGGTCGAATAAATAGTCCCTTATCGGCTAAACATGGAGATGATCTTGGATACATAAGGAATTGGGTAGCTACATCTAAAATGTGTCTTTGAAATGGTGTCTCCAGTCCTTTAGAGTACGCCGAAAAAGATTTCTCATATGATAGTCATTAACTAGAGAATAATGTGAGTAATAAAGAGACATCAACTGGTGAATAATGCAAGGAATTTTGAGCCGAGTACAGCCGGTGAACAAATTTTAAATTGACCTTCATGTCACTAAATTAAAACTCTTAAAAATTCCAAGTATGACCAACAGCGTGGGTTATTTGGCCTCAAGTCCAAATCTGTGACCCTAACATCACCAAACTAGAATTCTACAACATATTCAATCGAACTATCTATCAAGTCATTAAATTGGATACTTATCTAAAACTCTAATTCGGCCTCTACATCGGCCTGATCGTAAAAATCCGTAATCTATAAATGACTTACAATCCAATTACAACTACGGCGTTTGTTTGGACCGTAATTCGTAAAAGACTTATGCAACTCAACTACTACTCACTTGCAACTCAATCATCACTCAATTACAGCCCACTTACAATTAATTTTGTGGTCATTCAAATTTGTATTATTTTTTATGTTAATATTAATTTTTTTAATATTTAGCATTTTTAGTATTTATTTACAATATTAAAACTTTTTAAATCACCAAATAGTTAATTTTGTGATCAACTTTTTCACTTACGACTTACACATTTCGAAAATCAAACAACGTAAAACACAATACACTTTCCTACTTACAACTTTATATTACGAACAAACATCGTGAAACTTACATGCATGTAACTCATTTAGAACTGTAAAAGAGTTTACCAATTACGATTTACGAATTCGGCCAATTACGACAACCAAACAGACCCATCATTAAATTAGGACCTAAACTGAACTAAAATTTTCTTCTAGCAGGAAAAATCCTCTCTAGCCGAAATTCTTAAATACCTTTCTGTAGGAAAGACCGCAACCTATCAAAGTTTAAAAATTCTCTTTTGCTAGGGGAATCTACTCCCTATTAGCTCTAAAACAGCATTCTGATGTAAGGATGTCAAACAGGCCGGACCCAGGCACGGCGAGCCAAAGGCCGGGCCGGCCCCTGCCCGACCAAATAGAGGTCGGGCTGTGCCAGGCCCGGTCCCCTTTGGGGGACTCTAGCCCCGCCCGCGACCAAAGGGGACCCGGACCCGGCTCGCGACCCGGCTGGGCTGGACTCGGGGCCGAACCGGATTTTAAAAAAAAAATAAAATTTTTTCTTATAAATACTAAGTACAACTTTCTCCTTACATTTTATACAATTATTGGGGGGTTTAGTTAGTCATCAGGCTTCTACAGTTGTGGTTGAGATCGTAGGTTCGAACTAGGGGATTAACAAATTTTTTTTGACATTTTATTTCCCCGTGAGGGGGTGGCTGGCGACGGGGAGCAGTGAGGGGGCGGCTGCGCTGGGAAGGGGAGGTGGAGGGGCGGAGGAGGGGGTTCGGGCAGCGGAGGGGGCTGGGGGGGGCAGTCTGGGTGGCGAAGGGCGGTGGAGTGGACTGAGGGGGGTGGTCCAGGCGACGGAAGGGCCCAGGCAGCGGCGGAGGGCATGACCTGGGCGGCGGAGGGCGGGTCAGCTCTAGTGGGCTGTGCCAAGCCTGGGTACAGGTTAGGCTCAGCCCGAGCGGGCCGTAGGCCGCCAAAGGCAAAACTGGGCACGACCCGTAAGGGAGTCATCCCCAGGCCTGGTCTAGCCCGGTTACCAGGTAAGTCGGTCGTGCCCGGGCCAACCCAAGCCGTACCTGTGCAGGTTGTCGACCCAGTCTGACCCAGTTGACACCCCCATTTTGATGAGAAAGTTCTCTCCCTATCAAAAATCCTAGTAAGAATGTCTTCTCTTCATCAGAAATTTGAAAATATCATTTCCATAGAAAAGTACTCTCTATATTTGAAATTTCATGCTGAAAAATATCTTATCTATTAGGAATTCTATAAACTTTCACTGTGATAGAGAAATTCTCTTCATTACATTTTTCTCTTATCTCGTCAAAGGTCACCATTTGATGAGACTGTTGTTGGTTTCATACTGGTATTTCAACACAGCATCACAGCACCATGATGGCATGTTTGATTTGCTGCAAGTCGGAGGAAAAGGTGTAAGTGAGAAATGAGAAGGAAAATGTAAGAGAAAAGTAGGAAATTGAGATTTGTGCAAGTAAGTTTTTGATTTTTGATTGTAATGTGAAAGTGTAAGTGAAAAATATATTGTGTTTTTCGGTATTTGGTTAGTAATGTGAAAGCAGAAGTAGAAAAGTGATCACAAAATAATATTAAAATAAATATTAATTATGAAGTTTTTTTAGACTGTAATTAGACTACAAGTGGGATTTAAATAACTACAAAATTAACTGTTTTGAATTACAACTTATTACAATTGAGATTTACATGATTACAAAATTAAGTGTAACACCATACAACTGAGAAAATAGTATTATAAAAGGGAAGTGTAAAAGGAAAGGGAAAAGAAAAAAGGGTTTTCGTATTTCTCTTTTTCAAACAAACACTGAAAGTGGGAAATGAGTTTTCCCACTTTTGCTTTCCCCACTTTCACCCCAAACCAAACACGTACACTGTCCTCACTAAAATTTGTATCGAATATGTAAGTAACTCATTGACTAGAGGTTCGAATTTCATCATTTCTCCTGTGCATCCTAAAGAGTAACTTTTTAAGGATATGATTTGTATATATGTACATTGTGTTGAATCTAATGATTATTCCAAATAAGATCTCATATATGCATTAGCTTCTTTATCAAGATCAAAGGAAATGAGGATTTAAACATACTTGATTCCATCACGAAAGGGATACCGATGGTTGCACGATCTCGAAAACACCGAAGTTGAGGGAGAAAATTCTTCTTTCCAGCCACCAAGTTCTCTTCTTGATTCTTGAAGGAGATGGGAGACCTCCAAGAGAGAGATTAAGTCATGATGATTGGTGGTGGAGAGGGAATCCTACCCATGATATATATAGTATCAAGAATTCTAGTTCATCTCATCATTTATTTAGACCCTTGATTGATAGCACGAGTTCCACACGTGTAGATGAGTCTCGCATCTTAATTTGAATACACTTATGGTTAAGTGTAAATAAAACATTTCTAGACCCAAACCATTAGGCATCACCAATTCTTTATTCGGTCCAACAACATAGGCTTGTAGAGAAGGTATATAAATCCAATTAAACTTGTGTGGGCCAAAATTAATTGACTCAATCTAAATAAGTCTAATAATCTCCCACTTGGGTCAAACAAGTCATACCGGAAGGATGTTAGACATAACCTTATGGTACCAAAATTTTAACTGTCAATAAACCACGTTTCAAAAGAATTTGGTCCATTAAGTATCCTGCCATCGAACATGGCGATCATTACCTTCTGTATAATCGAGGTAGGACTTTCCACATCACACGTTTCAGAACCCTTAACGACATAGATCAAATGTGGACTTGTGGCATGAAAATATCCTCTGATCAAATAAGGTACAATTCTAACTGGTTTCCACTTTACACTCCAACGAGTCTAACTTTAAGACTCTAACGAGTCTAACTGCTAATTCAACAAACTCAAATGCGCAAAATAGACTTTAGGAAAAGCAGTTATAACTCTATTTATCAGAATCAATAAATATACATAAAGTGCACTTAGAAATAATGTCTATTACATAAAATTCTCCACTCCTACTAAAGCAGAATATCATTATGACTAGCCATCCCCATATGAGCAATATGCTCTAAGAAGACTTTAGGTGAAAGTCTTTTAATGAGTGGATATGTAATGTTAAAAAATAGTACTAACACTATCAACAGACACAATGTGATTCCGAATTTTATCTTTGATGACAAGAAACTTGATGTCGATATGCTTCGACTTTACTGATCTCTTGTCACTGTCATGCCCCGCTTCCCAAAATACGCTGGAGCGGAGATACGACACGAGTTGGCGACGCATATAAGCAAGGAAAATCCCTCACGTATACGCGCTAAGCCTTAAATAACCCGAAACAAGTTATAAATCTAACTGTAATAAATCATGATTATTACAATATCACATATAAGCATCCACGCATGATATCATATAAATGAAGACTGGAATAACAACTGAATCTGATATAACGAGAATCAGGAAATAACATAAAGGCAAGAAAGATAAGAATATCGGAATCGAATAAGGAGAAGCTCCAGCTCTTTGCGAAGCGTACGGTCTCATCGAACACCTGCACAATAGAAACAAAGCGTCCAATATCTGAACGTGCAAATCCAGGGTCGTCAGAAAGCGACCTGGTGAGTGTGTGTGTGTGTAAAGGGGAGAGCTTGTGCATATAAACAATGTGTACAAAATAATAACAAGATAAACTGCAGTCATAAGGTAACTAAATAACATAATAAGCAAACAACTGAAGGATACCTGCATAACAATATGAATGAAAGAAAAAGTCAACTATCACAACTGTAAACAAATAACTGATATCTGAATGTGTAACCTAGCATATGTCACTAGTCTGGTTAATTATTATTAACCTAACTAATGTAGTACTTAGTTGTGTCCCATACCACAGCCGTTTTCTCACATAACAAATAATGTTATCGTTAATGTAACTGCCTGCCAATGTAGTGCATGTGTTTTGAAAGAGTACCGTGCATGCCCGGTACCACGGTTTAACACCCCTGGCGCTGAACCAGGACAAGCCGCAAGGCTCTAATATCTGAAGACCACAGCCCCACACGAAAAGACAACTAGTGTGGCGCCGTAATCCGGGCATAGCCCTGACAACTGACAATTGAATAGGTAGCCAGTACTACCTTGGTTCCACATAGTTGGAACCCACAACTCGATACCATAATAAGTCCTTCCAAAATACACGACATGCATCATCAGGCAATTACCCCTGTTCTCCGGGTTATGGTGTCTTTTATTAACAAGCAATAATATGAGTTATTATTAAAGAGTAACTGATATCTCCAGCAACTAGTGATGTCAATAATAGATGATACTCTGACAACTAACAACTGATATCTGACAACTGAGTAACTGACAACTAATATTTGACATCTGAAATAAGATACTGGAGATATAGCCACTAACACAATAGTGTCACTAATAACTGGTAATTGATACAGATATCTACCAACTCCTATAAACTCAGAAATACATCATATGATCACCAACAAATAATCTCACCAATAACTGATAAAGTAATGACTGCTATCTGATAACTCTGAAGTACAAGATAACTAATATCGAATAGATCCCTATCTCAATAGTTCAATCTTTATTAACTAAAGTAATCAATAACTAACATGAAACACATAGTATATCCTCGAGATCAACAAGTAAACGGATATCAAAATCATAATGAAGTAAGGGAATCATCCTCAAGCAACATATGGTCTAGGATATCTACTTCTTATACTCAACATCAATAAAATATCATCTAAATAAATCTCAAATACTCACAACTATAAATCCAGCTACGTCAATCTCATCTTAATGCAGATCAGGCTTCATTATAAAGAATGTAAATCCAAGATTATTTATAACTCAAGATCAATACAAATCACGGTCCAACTTTCCTCACAACTAAATCCGAATCCAAAATAATAAACAACTAGTAAGAACTAACAAGAATACTAATATTCTGGTGACAAAATATCGAGTTCAGAAATGTCTAACATCAAATCACATCTGATCCATTATCTGTGGTATCCCTAAACCATTTCATATCGATATAGAAATATCATATCTACTTGTCCACAATATCCAAAAGAGTTCCGGTCAGAAATAATCAGCAAATACATGAATGCCAAATCTGATAACCAATACACACTATATCAACCTCAAGATCGAGCCGAGTCAAGTCATAGTCTAAGGTGTATCAACACTAGGCCTAAGCCAATATCGACAAACTACCAATACATGAAATAACATTGATGCAAGCTCCTATCAACTATGTAAATAAAGTGAACAATCATGGATGCCTCATGTAGTGATACAAGTAATCAAACTAGTAAATTATCACAGAAATGTTGGCCCAGAGGCCTTCCACTCTAGTTTTGATGATTAACTCATGTAGTTATGTTTACTAATATTCTTGTGTTTTTAGTCTCAGATCATTAATTAAGATATTAGTTGGTGATTAGTTTCAACAAAGGCGTTTTTGAAGCTTTTTATAGTGATTCCGTGCCCGAGTATCAAGTTCTTGCCTTTGCACTCGGTGGATCACGCGTTTGGGATCGAGTCGACTTGAAGATGAAGATCGTCAAGAAGACTTAGGTATCCTAGTTTAGTTTAGTGTGTTTAGATCCATGTGTAAAGCTTAAAATAGTTGATATGCTCAAGTGCACTTACACACACGTTTTATGTTTGGATTTTGGTTTTCATGAATAGTTGATCAAAACAACTTTAATTGGTTTATGTATAGTAGATTCATTCTATACATGCATGCTTAACTTTTAAACAAACTTATTTTGACTTTCCTATTCATGTGTTGAAAAATTCAAGTTTGATAAAATACAAGTTTTGGTTTTTGATAAAATTTGCAAGACACAAAAAGAGTTCAAATGTTTGATATTTGTGTTGAAATTTTTATCACAAGTTTATATTTCAATATAAAAATGTTTAAACAAGTTTTATGGAATTTTT
This sequence comes from Agave tequilana, assembly GCA_038442645.1. NCBI lineage: Eukaryota > Viridiplantae > Streptophyta > Magnoliopsida > Asparagales > Asparagaceae > Agave > Agave tequilana. The sequence goes on from JAVJIF010015785.1 coordinate 43,067, forward strand.
AGAAAAGATAAAAGATGTTTCAAAATATTTTTACCCAGTTTCTGACCCAGAACTGGCTGACAGGCCAGGTCGGTCGACCGCACCAAGGGCCGGACGACCGTGCGGTCAATCGACGTGCACAGAGCTGTGCACGTCTGGCAGCACAGTGGGCCGGTCGACCGACCGGTCGACCGGACCAGAGAGCTTGCTCTCTGTATCTGGGCGGTCGACCGGGGGGTCGACCGGGCTGCTCCAACGGTCGGAAATCCGACCGTTGGCGGTCGACCGGCCGGTCGACCGCAGGCCTGTCGGCTGACAGATCAGCCTAACGGCTAGTTTTCTATTGGGCTATAAATACCCCATCTCTTCATGGTTTTAACTAAGATTTTTTGTGCCAAAATTTCTGATATCTCCAGTGTTTTAAACAAGTTTTCAAAAGAGTTTAAGTGCCAAAAAGATCTATCTTTATTTTGTTTTAGGTTTTTGGAAAAATCAAAGAAAAGAGTATTTTGGGAGATTTGTCTTGGTTTTCATTTTCTATCTTTTACAAGAGTTTTTTCAAATATTTTTCTTTGAGTTTTTGTTTTCCAAACACCTAATTTTCCACACTTGAGCTTATCTTCTATCCTATTCTATTTAGGATCTTTGTTTGTGGAAAAAGGAAAGAGGTTTGTGGTTGAAACATACCACTTGTTGTAAACCCTTGATTTCTTGTGTTGTTCCCTCTTTGGTAGAGGTGGGTTGGTGTTTGCTCCCTCTTTGGTAAAGGTGGAGATTGGTGTTTGCTCCCTCTTGTGTGAGGTGGAGCTTGGTGGTTGTAACCCTCTTCGGTAGAGGTGTTGTTGGTTGTTTGGCTATGGGCCTACCCCTCAGTTGTGAGGTGGTGTTTGAGAGAGGAGTTTGGTACTCCTAGAGTTGTAACAAATCCTCCTCGGTGGAGGTTCCCTCGGTGGGAGTTAGTGGATTGGAAATCCTTCACGGTGGTGAAGGTGGGGATGTAGAGCTAGGGGCTCGAACCTCGAAACATATCTTTGTCTTTTCGTTTGATCCATTGACTCTCTAACTCTCTCTCTCTCATATATTTGTGCAAAGTATCATTCATCATTCATATCATACATTGCTTGTGTTGTGCCTTGCATATATTCATATTGCCTATTCATTTTATATGCTTGGTTGTTTGTGTGTGCCTCACTTATACTTAACCACAAGAGCTTCATATAGCACCTCAACTCATATCTAGGGGAATCAAGAAGAGTTAGTCCAGAGCCCTTCACGGGGAATTCGGCTACACTTGTTGGTTGTATTAAGTTTGTGCAAAATAGTTTCTAGCTTCCGCATTTAATTTCTAGATTAGCACTAACACCTATTCATCCCCCTCTAGGTGTTTTTCAAGAAGTCACATGAAATGATAAGTGTAATATGTAAATGCATACCGACAACGGTAAATAAGAAAATGCACAAGAACGAACACTCACATGAAATGACGCGGTTTTGGAACCAAATCGCCATCTGATCTTCACTGCACGAACCGGTACTGATCTACGGATTATCCCATGGATCGGTCTTCGAATCACCATTGTATCGGGTCCACAACGGCACGAGTCTAGATCGGGTCCGGGTCTCCTGCAACGAGTCCGGATCTCACCAAATGGGTCTGAATCACTGAAGCACGTAACTGTACACATAAATAAATATAAATATACATTAACACACTCCCGAACACACCGACACATACGTGTACACCCACGTACATACATATATATACGTATATACGAGTATACACATACAACACAGTTCCACGCACGCATGTGTACATAAATATAAAATACATACACACACTCTCATACACGTATATAAGCTTATATACATACATACATACATACACTTACATGAATTAAAATACATAGACATGCACATCCATCATGTAATATCTACAATAATACCCAAACACCCACATAATAAATATAGGCATGCACTTAATTAAATATACATACATAATAACATTCACATGCATTAATACATGCATACATATACATGCATATCACAACTACACTCACGCACACAAACCATACACATTTAATTAAAGTTCTCAATTATTACAACTTCACCCTTACACAAATAAATATACTAACCTCGAGCCGATTTGCGGCGCACCAATGGAGGCTCTGGCGGAGGCGTCCGGGGCCACGGAGGGTGTCGTTGGATAGAGGAGTTCGTCGTGAAGGGCGTGGGTGTGTTCGCGCTCGCCGACGGTGATCAACGACATCCCACGAAGTGGCGGAAAATGCCATCCCACACAAATAAGCATTGCACTCACATAATTAATCAACAACACTTACAAATTTACAAACACATGTACATGTACAAATAATGAGAGTGCGGGAGAAAGAAACTCACACACACGGGGGCGTGGCCTGCGCGTTGGGGCTGTGCTGCGATGGCTAGGCTGTTGGAGGGTGATCCGGCCTGGTATGGGGACTTGGGAGCCCGGGCTCGCTGTCGTGGGCAGCCAAGAAGCATGGCCGGCCATAAGGGGTATTGCCACGGTTAGATGCCCGACCAAGGGGGTGGGGAGATTGCTCGGCCTGCTGCTGCGCTAGGCCAAGGGGGGTTGCCGTGAGAGTGATTGTGCACTCGGTGGTGTAACCCCCTGATCCCTGGTGTACGTATCATAGTATCGGTACGCGATACGACGTATAAAAATTGATTTGACCTCCGTGGTAGTCCGATTGAGTTGATTTCAGTTTTAAAATCATTTTATAATATTTAGATTTTTCAGGATTTTCTGAAAATTTTCTGGATTATTTTGGAAAAACTCCGTAGTCGGTGTCGACCGATACCGATAACCGGCCTTTCGATTTTTCTTTCACAAATGGAGTTGTATTTAAGAATCCGCTTTCATCGTGTGTCTTAGAATCATATTTTCTACGTTTGGGTATTTTTGGAATTTTCCTAATTTATCGAAAATCCGCCAAACCGGTGTCGCCCGTATCGGCGACAGCTTCTAAGATTTTTAATTTGCAAACCAGATAGGATTTCTTCAAACCGTTTTCAGATTGCATCTCAGGATAATATTCTCTATTTTCTGTAATTTTTGGGCATCATTCGGAGCTAGTCAATTTTGACCATATTAAAAATATTTTTAAATTATTATTTTCGAATTCTTTTCTTTTCTTTTCTTTTCCTTCCTCTTCTTCTCTTCTCTGGCGACTTCCAGCGTCTTCACCCATCCACCGCCATTCTTCTTTCCCCCTTAAATTTCCCTCTCTCTCTCTCTTTCACTCTCTCAAAATCCCTCTCCCTCTCTCTCTCTCTCTCTCTCTCTCTTCTCTCTCTCCTCTCTCTATTTCTCTCTTTCTCCTCTCTCTCTCTCTATCTAGGCCAGGCGACGGCCTGAACCGCCGCCCGCGGCCGGTGGCCGGCGTGCCATCGCCGCGCCCGCTGACCCCGCGCCGCCGGCGGCCGCACCCCGGCCGCCGCCGCCGCCGCCACCCTTTCTTCTTCTTTCTCTTTTCTTTTCTTTCTCCTTTTCTTCTTCTTCTTCTTCTTCTCCTTTCTTGACTTTTCTTTTCTTTTGCTATTCTTCACTCCATCTCCCTCACCCTCTGTTTCTCTCTCCCTTACACTCTCCCTCTCACTCTTGTGCTCGGCCGGGCCCGAACCGCCGCCGGCCAGCTGGGCTGGCCGGCCGGCCACGCAGGAGCAGCAGCAGCTGCTGCTGCTGTTTCTTTTTGTGGGTTTGGGTTAAGCCCAAACCCATTCTCCCATTAATGGGTTAAGTTTCTAAACCCAATATCTAAACCCAAAACCCGTTACCCATTAACCCGTTAACCTTAAGTTAATTGGGTATGGGTTGTGGATCTGGACCCGACCCGTTATGAGCCAAACCCGCATCCAAAACCAATAAAGGTAAGTTTACAGAAAACCCCTGGATATTTCCATATTTGCATGTTAAATATTATTATTTACATATTTAACCCATTTTCATTACTTTTAGCGTTCAGGCGATATCGGGAGCATCCGGACTCCGATTTGGACGATTCTGGATCCGTTGCGATCGTGGGAACGAGAGCTACTGTCCCATGACCAGTTTGTGAGTATTTTTCTTTTATAAATTATATTTTACCATGTTTAATGCACTTGATTGATAGATTTAGATTTTGAATAAAAGACGGTATTGGAAACTAATTGTAAACGAAATAACTTATAATATTGGAAGAGATGTAATAATAACACCACCAAGAAAGACTGACATAGACAACCCGGACACAGTTGTCATACCTGCACAGCCACTGACACACAGACCGCTATGGCACCAACAGCATGCACACTATTATGTCATGTATAGGATCACAAGTAGAGAACTATAGTCACATGTATATTGATCCACGACACTCGGTGACACTACACTGTTACGAGACATGCATGCTAGACATCCTTATTTCATGCACTGGTATCATCACTATGCGGGTACTGTAGGTCAATGGACATGGTAGAATCTGAGACACTGATCACTGTGCATACAGGTACGAGTGATACACGTATATGTTACACGGAGTCTTGCTCCACATAAATAATCCACTGATACACGGATATCTCACTGCATGGCGTACTGCATTTCGCATTATTATTCTCATCGTTACATGGATGCTCGACACACGTCTCAGGTTCACATATCACTGTTACACATGCATGTATGGTTTCTGTACTCTTGTCATATGGATCACAGTACATCTTACATGTATTATTGTGCCATGTTACTGTATTCATGTTATATGATTGAGGCCCGTTATGGATATTGTTGGATACCCGTTCATGCTACATGTATTACTGTTCCATGTTACTGTATTCATGTTATATGATTGTATCCTGATATTGATATGGATATTCCCGATACTGGACTTGAGAGCTGTTGATATGCTATATGTGGACTTTCACATCTATTGATCCCGTTTCCCGTTATATTGTTCCCATTATATTGATCCTGTTATCATGTTCCTGATTCCCGTTATATTGTTCTATGCTATCAACAGAGCTCTGGTCCAGTTATCATGTTACCCGTATCACATATTGTAATGGTACTTGTTACATTGTATATTTGACATACCAGATCATAAAGTTAACTCGGGTATGGGGAGACTTGACGGTTGATTAGATCTTATCGGGTGATGTACTGGATCCATATTGTTAGTCCCACTGCAGGGGACGGTAGTGCTACCTACCACTAGCTCCATGAGCTCCCGTTACTTGATTCGTGCTCCCCTCTTAGCGGAGGGCCCTGGTCTCAGCAGCCAGGGGTCCGTTTAAGGCCGTGATCCCGGGTATGCACGGGATACATCCACCCGATAAGAACTCCTCGACCATGGGTTTCCAATTACATAATAAAATAGTATACACAATAGTGATGTTGGGAACACTTGTTATTTGGTCACTCTCTCGTCTGGATAATGGTACCCGTAGGCCATGTCCGGATGGGTTCGACTGGAGTGCGGGCTCCAGTATGAACTGCCAGTGGTATGGGACACTGGAAGAGATTGATTAAAATATCAGGTGGTACTGATTTCTACCATTGTGTCAATCACATGACTTGCCTGATACATGTATACTAACTTGTTACTGTTCCCGTTATTTTGTCTGCTTTCATGTTCACTGTGATCCTGCTTACCTGTTACTGTTCCTGTTCATGTTATTGTATCTGCTATCATGTTACCTGTAGACGTTGCTACACTACCTGATACCTATGGTGGCATACTACTCATGCACATGTACACCTTGCATCACATATATTCTGCTTTGCATTGCTTATATGCTATTTAGACACAACACAGTAACATGTTCATATTGCATATGCCCACCTGCATGTTCATTTACATCACTACCATGTTCACTGCTTTTACTTCACCGCTGATGATAACCGGCTAGGTAGTGATGGTATCAAAAGATGATATGTTTATGTATTTTCACTGCTTTCTATATGCTTATGATATAATATCACTTGTACCACATCATGTATTATATATTAGTATCGTGCTTGTATTATTATGTATATATTACTGCCTCCTTCATTTTACCACTCACTAGGTCGCTTTCTGACGACCCTGGGTTTGCGTGCCCAGATTGGAGATCCGAGTTCTCGGAGTAGCAGAGAGTGCATTGGCGTGACATAGGAGATTCCTCATCTGGCCTATTCATAGGTATCTTGGGTATTTATTTCTGTTATCTTATTTGTCCCTATTTTTCATATCTATTATGATCGCTGACCTAGTTCTGCAGGTATTCTTGTACTTATTTCATGCTGGAACTTAGTTAGTGATGGAGGTTATTTACTGTACTGAGGCTTAGCGTACGTACGTAGGGTTTTTCGCCTTGCGTATGTACGTCGCCATAACGTCCCGTACCTGTGGGATCGGGGCGTTACAGGTGGGAGGGGAGCTCGGGTGTGCGCCGGCGGCATCGAAGGAGATGATGGCCAAGGAGGGGATGACTCACGCAGATGTAGAAAAGGGGAGGAGGTTGGCTCATCGGAGTTCGCCGGAGGGGGCACTCACGCCTGCGGGATGGAGCTGGAGTTGGCTGTTGTGTGGAGGATGGTGCGGCCTGATGGGGGGTGTGTTGTCGCATGCCACCGGAGAGGAGATCCGGTTGGGGGATGCACACGGCCAGGCGGCGGCGTAGCTCGGCAATGGAGAGAGGTGGAATCTCTGGCCATGGGAGTGCTCACGGCAGCATGGGGAAGATGCCAACGTTGGCTCGGCCAAGAGGAGGATGTGTTGGGGTTTGCTGCAAATGGCTCCTGGCGGCTGTGAAGAAGGGGATTAGATTAGGTTAAGGATTGATTAGGATGATAAGTGTTTACATAGGATGGGTATTGGGTCTAATGGGTATAGATCATGAGTATTGGGTTGGATCCAAATGGATAAATGGGTAATAGGATAAAGGGTAATAGGATATGGAAATGGGTTTGGATCAGGAGTAAAGAGTATGAATCAAGGAATATGGCATGAATAGAAATCAGGGAAAAAAATATTATAAATACCACTACACAAATAATAATAGTACCAATATTAACAACAACATTACTTAACCAAAATATTAATAATAATAATGCCAATAACATTACGTGACCACACTAATAATAATAAATAATAGTAACAATAATAACAGTAATAATACTAGTAACAATAATAATTAAGAATAATAACAAGAATAAGAAAATAATAACAATAACACTAATAATAATAATAAGTAATAACCTTAATGAAATTATGGTAGTAATAATTAAATAACAATTAATAATAATAATGGTAAATATAAAAATAATAGTAATAAGTAACTAAAAATATTAATAGGAAATAATGGCAATAATATATAAAGCCAAATTGTCATTTACTATCTCAAAATAAATAACAGTAATAATCATAAGAAAAAAATAATAAATTAAGTTGATTTAAAAAAATTAATCAGTAAATTAAAATAATACTTTAGGAAAATAAAAATACAGTATTACCAATTAGGGATATTACACTATTATAGTAGAGCTCTATAGCTCTTATTGTCACAGTGTAGTTATAATGTCCTCTCTACTAAATCCACCATCTTCTTGCAATCAGAAAAAATGTAACCTGAAGTGAACTTTCTATTATTGATACATCCAGTACAATCTGAATCTGTGTATCCGATGAGCTGCAACTGATCAGATTTTATGTAATTTTTTATAGATATCGTATTACCTTCTTGGCAGTCTTCCAGTGATCAATCCCAAGATTGATCAAATATCTGCTAAGTTTCTCAACTGTATATTGTGTATGGATGTATATAAGCTTGAGCATACATCAGACTTCCAACTGTCGATGCATATGGAATGTCTTTCATTTGCTCTTTTTGTAGATTGTTCCTGGGACATTGGAGTAGACTAAACTTAATCACCTAGAACAATTCTTCATGCCATATATATATCTATCATGTTATCGATATAGACCTTTCGTGATAAATCTTATATTCCACGTGTCCTATCAAGTTGAATGTGGATGTCTATCACTAAAGAAACGTCTCCAAGATTTTTTTATCTCAAATTCTTTGAGAGAAATTTTGGTCTCAAGTAAAAAATCCATATCGTTACTTGCTAGTAGAATGTCATTCACATATAGCGCAAGAAATATAAGTCTACTCTCTTTAAATTTATGATAAATACATTGATCATCTGCATTCTCCTTAAAATCAAATAAGATATTACTTGATCAACTTTCAAATACTATTGACATGATACTTGCTTTAGATCATAAAATTTTTATAATTTGTAAACTAAATATTACGAACCTTTGCCTTCAAAATTATCTGCCTGCACCACATATATTTCTTCCTCAATGTCACTATTAAGGAAGACAGTTTTAATATCCATTTGGTGTACCTCAGGATCGAAGTGGACCACTAGTGGCATGATAATTCTAAAAGAATCCTTCATGAAAAATAGAGAGAAAGTATCCTTATAGTCAATGCTCTCTGTTTAAGTGAATCTCTTTTGCGACATGACGTGCCTTATACCTTTCGATATTGTTTTTCGAATCCTGCTTGGTTTTGAACACTCATTTATAACCAATCGGTTTCTTTCCTTTAGGTAACTCTATTAAATCCCAAACATCATTATTCTTAATAAATTTTAACTCATCTTTCATGACATTTGACCACTTAGTGAAGTAAATGCTGACTTTGGCCTCATTCAAGGATGTGGGGTCATCCTCTAGCCCTATGTCAAACTCATGCTCTTGGAGATAAACTATATAATCATTCGCAATGGCTGATCTACTCTCCCTAGTTGATCTTCTAGGCACTTGTGGTTGAGAATTTTCAGGTCCTACCTCATCAGTAGGATCTACTTCAGTATGAACTATATAGTACCTTGTAAGAGTACAACTGTATTTTCATTTTGAAGTGGAACAACTATTTCATCATTTGGAACAATTGTCATGGGTGTAACAATTTGTTCTTCCTTAAATATGAAATCCTTATATAGTTGACTCCCACAGTTCTGAATACCTTAAAAAAATTAGCATTATTTGTACTTATGTTCTTAGTGGAGGGACAGTAAAACCTAAAACCTCTATATCTCGCAGAATACCCTACGAATAAACAACAAACTGTTCTTGAGTTCAGCTTCTTCTTATATGGTATGTATACAACCAAGCTTTTGCAAGACAACCCCAAACATGAAGATACCTAATACTAAGAGATTTTTCAGTTCATAACTCATATGGAATTTACTTGTTGTTTTGCTAGGTACTCTATTAAGGAGGTAAACAGCCGTCTTTAAGGCTTCACTCCATAATGACTCCGATAGAGTAGCGTGAGCTATCATACTCCTAACCATATTTTTTAGTGTGTGATTTTATCTCTCAGCAACACCATTTTGACGAAGTGTCCCTGGCATGGTGTACTGAGTTAAAAATATCACACTCTTT
>JAVJIF010015786.1:0-95593 GCA_038442645.1 Agave tequilana
AGTTATTGTTTTCCAAACTCTAGTTTTTCCACACTTGAGCTATATCTTCTATCCTAATCTATTAGGATCATTGTTTGTGGAAAAAGAGATTGTTTGAGGTTGATTGAGCCTCCAAGTTGTAAACCCTTCTTGACTTGTTGTATCCCTCTTTGGTAGAGGTTGATCGGAGTGGTGTTTGCTCTCTCTAGTGAGAGGTGGAGATTGGTTGTAACCCTCTTCGGTAGAGGTGTTGGTTGTTGTTTGGCTACGGGCCTACCCTCGGTTGTGAGGCGGTGTTTGAGAGAGGAGTTCGGTACTCCTAGTGTTGTAACAAATCCTCCTCGGTAGAGGTTCCCTTGGTGGGAGTCCTCGGTGGACAAGATAGTGGATTAGAAATCCTTCTCGGTGAAGGCGGCGGGGACGTAGAGCTAGGGGCTCGAACCTCGAAACATATCTTTGTGTTTGTATTTGATCCATTGTCTCTCTAACTCTCCTCTCTTTTATTTGTGCAAAGCATCATTCATTCATTCATATCTTATTGCTTGCATTTGTGCCTTGCATTATTTCATATTGCTCATTTTTATATGCTTGGCTTGCTTGTGTGTGTGCCTCACTTATACTTAACCACAAGAGCTTCATATAGCACCTCAACCCTTATCTAGGAGAATCAAGAGGAGTTAGTCCAGAGTCCTTCACGGGGAATTCGGCTACATTTGTTGGTTGTATTAAGTGTGTTGCAAAATAGTTTTTAGCTTCCGCATTTAGTTCACTAGATTAGCATATCACCTATTCACCCCCCCTCTAGGTGATTTCAATTGGTATGAGAGCTTACGCTCCTGATACTTTAGGCTTAACATCCTAGGAGTGAGATCCTTATTTGCTAATCTATCATTTGCATTTGCTTGTTTGCACACATATAGTTTGGACCCATGGAGTTCATGACCCCACCTATGTTTGACCCTTCCAACATCATTGTTTGGAAGACTAGGATGTCCATATACCTCCAAACTTTAGGATATAAGGTTCACCTTGCCATTACCAACGAATCCTTCCTTAGTGATAGCAAGCATGTAGGGGCCAATGCACTAGCCCTTGAGGCTATTAGAAGCACATTAAATAAAGATTATCTTATGCGTGTTTCTAACATTGTTTCCGCTTTTGCAGTGTGGAACATTTTGACAACCACCACCACCTCCAAGCTTCAATTGCAAATCCAACCGGAGGATGAATCTAGTGGAGAAGAATCTGAGCCACAACAATGCTATATGATCCAAGGGAATGACTCCCTTGAGGTACACTCAGAAACTCACTTAGATGATGATGATGATGCTAGTTCTTCAAATGATTATGTTGATGCCCATGCTTTAAATGAAGAACTATCTATTGTTTGTGAAAAACTAATAGAAAAATATAAAGTTTTGAAAAGAAGACTTTTGCTTTAAATAAAGAAAATGAAAAATTGTCTTCTAAACTTGATTGTGTTTTGCAAGAGAAAGTGGAGATCTATAATGAAAGGGATTCATTAAGGTCTCAACTTGATCTTGCACTAAAAGAAAATAAATTTTTAAAATCTAAAAATGATTGTGAAACACTTTTGAAGAAAGATGAAAATTTGTCTTCTAAAGTTGATTTTGTTTTAAGAGATAATGATTCTTTGAAAAATAAAATTGTTTTTATTACAAAAGAATTAAAAATTGTTTAAATAAAAATAAATCTTTGAAAAATGATATTTTTCACATGTTTGCCGTGCTAGGGTAGTATCACACACTTCACCTATTGCATGCCACACTTCTTCTTTGATTGATAATGATATAAATATTTTGAAGAAGAGTGTTGATTGTTTGGGCTCCACTTTGAGCCAATGTGTAGTGGGTCATACACGTTTGGAAACTTTATTTCGAAAGAAACAAGTTCCATCTATTCTTGCACATCCCCCACGGCATACACATGCTCCTCACGGACACCATCACACTATGTATGCTCATGTGTACACTTGTACACATTGTGAACGTAAGGGCCACCTTACTAAATTTTGCTTTGATCGTATACATAATTATAATTTAGCAAATAAATTTGTTTGGGTTAGAGAAGGTACTAACCCCCATGGACCCAAAAGGAAATGGGTACCAAAGACCACTCCTATTGTATTTGATGTAGCTGTGGGCTCTCGCATGACGTGAGAGTAGCGGTACCTTGGAGTGGAAGCGTTCCGTACTTAAAGGAAAACATTTTGGATGCATCACTTTCAAGGAAGGTTTGGTGGGAAGACCACCATGTTTTGGAGACAAGGAGAGTTGCCTTCTAGGTTTGGTAACGAACCCTTACTCCCATTTATTTGTGCATGCTTTTCATGTTTATTATTTATAGCATGTTTTGATGTTTATTTATTATTATGAATGCCATGATTATTAGATCCTTGACATGCATGTATAGCCTTTTGAGACACCCATGTTTTATATGGACCATTATTTTAGTGTTCTCACCTTTGTTTAGCTATCATGTTTATCATAACTCTAATAACATGTGAATTTACATAATAATAATGTTTAAGATTTATCATGATGATTTTGTCTTATTTTATGCTTCATGTCTTGAATAGATATTTAAATGTTAGTTTTCATTAAGACTAGAATTTATACTTGTACATATAGTGGGCCACAAATAAATCTATATATGTTTGTTGATTGATTTATTTGTTCCCATTAGATGTGCTAGTATAATCTAGTTTTGATGATCCATGCATTTTAAACTTGTATTCCCTTTTTGGAATTGTTTTATGATTTTTGTTTAACTTCATGTATATGTCTATTTTATCCAAACTATTATTTATACATATACATCCTTTTGAGCCACGTGCCTTCATGCATATATCTTTGTGGACTCGTTGTGTTTGGATATGTATGTATACTTTAGTTTGTATAGGACATACATATACCTTGAAGATTAAATAAGTTTTAATGATTTTCATGTTTTCATGTTTCAAGGAATATTGAGCTTATTGTCCATCTTTCATGATTATGATCTTCACATTGTATTTGTACACTCACATTTATTGTTTACTCATGTGTTTGTTTTCATGAGTTATATTTATGCTTAATTGTTTATGAGTGTTGACTATTTTGTGAATTTCATGTTTTCATGAAGAATATTTTTGTTTTATTCCTTACTTGAAGGATTTCGTACTAGTTTACAAATTTTTCATATAACTAGTTCGTATTCTTCATTTTGGTAGAGTTTTTCAAACATACTTCAATTTTCAAACCTATTTTTGAAAACCCCTACCATCAAAGGGTGATTGGATGGGAGATCATGCTCATATATGTTTTATATTGAAAATCATTTTAAACTTGAACATGATTGGGAGGATAGGTTATATGAGTTATACTTTGATATTATTGTTGTTTCAATTGGTATCATTGGATTCTTTCAATTGGTATCAATTTTGACCTTTCTTGTATACTCATATATGTTTGTATGTATGTATGCTTTCAATTCCAATAGTATCAATTTCGATTGGTATCAAACTTTTCATACATATATGTTTTATTTGTGCTTATTATATCATTATATCTTTAAGCACAAAATTTTGTTTATTCTAAAGCTTGAGTTTTAACTTTGTTTCAATTGATTCAATTGTCAATTGGTATCTTATTTCAAGCCTACGCATTGTTTTTGTTAGTATTTCATAAAGTGGGAGAAAATTCGATTTTCATATTTCAATTGGTATTTGTATTTCCACCCCTTGCTTTATGATAGAAAATAAAAAGTTTAAATTGATACACATTCTTAAAAAGAAACATACTCTCTTTTGATATCAAGATGTTTATTTGAATGTTTTAAAATTGGTATATCAAAATTTTGTTTAAAGAAAATAGTCAAAATGTTTTGATTTATATTGCATATATGCAAGGAGAGCTTAACATCTCTTCTACATATAGATTCATGATGAGTGTATCTTGTATTGAAGAGCTTGACAATCTCTTCTTTATGTGGTACACGTGTGTAGGGGAGCTTCACATCTCCTCTTATGCATTACATAGTGTACGTTATGTGAATCAGGGCTTGTCATCCCTCCTTCATGTAATGTATCTATGTAGGGAAGCTTCACATCTTCCTCTTCATGAATGTATATCGCATATACCATTTATTTATTGATCTATATTTACTTTCAATTGGTATTAAGATACTACTTTGACATATTTTCAATTGATACCTTAATTGATTGTCACCCCTATTTGATTTTGTTTTGTTTAGACAAAAAGAGGGAGAACATTGTCTTTATTTACCCCTTATTGATGATTGTTTCTTTGTATTAAAAAGGGGAGAAGATTTTGTTTTGTTTTGGTTTTTACCCTTTATTGATGATTAACAAAAGGGGGAGAAAGATTTTGAGTTTTATATATGCATATTTATGTTTTGCATATATTAAGTTTAATTTAGTTTAATTTTAATTGGTATCTATAGCATGTTTTGTTTTTGAACATTTCATTGGGTATCTAGAGCCTTTTATTGTTTTTGCATTGTCATTCATTACATATTTATGTTTATTTGTTTTATGCATAAGTTAAGGGGGAGCTTCTTTGAAGCTTAACTTTAATCCATGCATATATAACTCCATGAGTTTTGTCATCATCAAAAAGGGGGAGATTGTTGGCCCGGAGGCCTTCCTCTCTAGTTTTGATGATGATTAACTCATGTAGTTATGTTTACTAATAATCTTGTGATTTTAGTTTCAGATCATTAAGTAAGATATTAGTTGGTGATTGCTTCAACAAGAGGTGTTTAGAAGCTTTCACATGGTGATTCCAGTGCCCGAGCATCAAGATCATACCTTTGCACTCGGTGGATCACGTTTGAGATCGAGTCTACTTGAAGATTGAAGATCGTCAAGAAGACTTAGGTATCCTAATTTAGTTTAGTGTGTTTTAGATTCATATGTAAAGCTTAGTATAGTTGATATGCTCAAATGCACAACACTCACGTTTTATGTTTTGGATTTGGTTTTCATGAATAGATTGATCAAAACAAGTTTACTTTGTTTTTATGTATATTAGATGTGCTCTATATGTATACATGCTTACATGACTTATACAAACTTATTTTGACTATCTTATTCATGTATTGAAAAATCAAAGTTCGATAAAATATAAGTCTTGGTTTTTGGTAAAAATGATAAAACACAAAAATGGTTTCATATGCTTGATATTTGAGTTGAAATGTTTATCACATATTTATATATCAATGCAAAATGTTAAAACTATTTTGGGGACTTTTACAAGACTTAAAAGAATTTTTAGAAATATGTTTAACTGTTTTTCTGACCCAGTTTCTGACCCAGACTGTGGCTGACAGGCCAGGTCGGTCGACCGTGCAGTCGACCAAACCAAGGGCCGGTCGACCGTTGCGGTCGACCGACGTGCACAGCCTTGTGCACGTTTGGCAGACACAGGGCCGGTCGGCCGATCGGTCGACCGGACCAGAGAGCTTTGATGCGGTCGACCGGGCGGTCGACCGGATCAGAGAAGCCTGCTCTCTGTATCTGGGCGGTCGACCGGTTTGCTCCAACGGTCATATTTCTGACCGTTGGCGGTCGACCGGGCCGGTCGACCGCAAGCCTGTCAGGCTGCCAGATCAGCCTAACGGCTAGTTTTCTGTTTGGCCTATATAAACCCCATTTCTTTGGGATTTTGGCTAAGTTTTTTAGAGCAAAATTTCCAGACCTTCTCAAGTGTTTTAAATAAGTTTTCAAAAGAGTTTTTGTGCCAAAAAGGTTTCATCTTATTTATTTTAGAGTTTTTGAAAAAATCAAAGAAAATAGAAATTGGGAGATTTGCTTTGTTCTTCATTTCTATCTTTTACCAAGAGTTTTCCCAAGTATTTTTCTTTGAGTTATTGTTTTCCAAACTCTAGTTTTTCCACACTTGAGCTATATCTTCTATCCTAATCTATTAGGATCCTTGTTTGTGGAAAAAGAGATTGTTTGAGGTTGATTGAGCCTCCAAGTTGTAAACCCTCCTTGACTTGTTGTATCCCTCTTTGGTAGAGGTTGATCGGAGTGGTGTTTGCTCCCTCTAGTGAGAGGTGGAGATTGGTTGTAACCCTCTTCGGTAGAGGTGTTGGTTGTTGTTTGGCTACGGGCCTACCCCTCGGTTGTGAGGCGGTGTTTGAGAGAGGAGTTCGGTACTCATAGTTTGTAACAAATCCTCCTCGGTGGAGGTTCCCTCGGTGGGAGTCCTCGGTGGACAAGATAGTGGATTAGAAATCCTTCTCGGTGAAGGCGGGGACGTAGAGCTAGGGGCTCGAACCTCGAAACATATCTTTGTATTTGTGTTTGATCCATTGTCTCTCTAACTCTCTCTCTTTTATTTGTGCAAAGTATCATTCATTCATTCATATCTTATTGCTTGCATTTGTGCCTTGCATTATTTCATATTGCTCATTTTTATATGCTTGGCTTGCTTGTGTGTGTGCCTCACTTATACTTAACCACAAGAGCTTCATATAGCACCTCAACTCTTATTTAGGGGAATCAAGAGAAGTTAGTCCAGAGCCCTTCACGGGGAATTCAGCTACACTTGTTGGTTGTATTAAGTGTGTTGCAAAATAGTTTTTAGCTTCCGCATTTAGTTCACTAGATTAGCATATCACCTATTCACCCCCCACCTCTAGGTGATTTCAATTGGTATGAGAGCTTACGCTCCTGATACTTTAGGCTTAACATCGTAGGAGTGAGATCCTTGTTTGCTAATCTATCATTTGTATTTGCTTGTTTGCACACATATAGTTTGGACCCATGGAGTTCATGACCCCACCTATGTTTGACCCTTCCAACATCATTGTTTGGAAGACTAGGATGTCATATACCTCCAAACCTTAGGATATAAGGTTCACCTTGCCATTACCAAGGAATCCTTCCTTAGTGATAGCAAGCATGTAGGGGCTAATGCACTAGCCCTTGAGGCTATTAGAAGCACATTAAATAAAGATTATCTTATGCGTGTTTCTAACATTGTTTCCGCTTTTGCAGCGTGGAACATTTTGACAACCACCACCACCTCCAAGCTTCAATTGCAAATCCAACCGGAGGATGAATCTAGTGGAGAAGAATCCGAGCCACAACAATGCTATATGATTCAAGGGAATGACTCCCTTGAGGTACACTCGAAACTCACCTAGAGGAAATTCGGCTACACTCTTGTGTTATACTTTATGTGTTTGCATAATAGCTTTAGTTTGTATAATTATTTTTAATTTCGCATTGTTTTGCATTTGATTAGCTTGTCACCTATTCACCCCCTCTAGGTGACCTACAGACTTATGTGTCAGATTAGTCGACTAATAATGTATTAAAGACTAATCACTATTGTAAGTCGACCACTAAGATGTCCCACTTTCTATTTTCGCCACAGTGGTCGACTACTGAGATGTCAGTAGTCGATTAGTCTGCTGCTACTTTTTGTGCTCGTCCGTTCTTCGATCTTTAAAGCTTTATCTACCTTTACAACGTATTTGAGTCGCAGTCCTAACAGTCTCCTCTTGACTTGAATACGTCCAAGTCTGAGAATAGCCGCCATGCTCCATATGCTCATATCAATGCATAATTGAACAACTCTTGATGTCATCTTCATCTCACTCCCTTTCTCCATAACCCTCTTATGGGGTTCACAACTTGATTAGATCGAACAAGTTCATTCCCAACCTGAATTTGATCACCAACGATTTCCTTGATTCACGCTGGATTTATGAGATTTTGCTTCAACACATGAGTAATGATCAGAACTTTCTTGTCGTGCGTTGGCACTGTCTAGTCCCAATCTTTACTTTCAAGGTAAAATTGAACATCCGAACTCAAAATCATTGTAGTCTCTGATTGTTCCACAACCTTCGATCTTGAAACCGAGGATAACTACAATGCACCTACTGTAACCTCTGAATTTTACAACATGTAACATTTTCGACATGCTCGGTCTGAAACTTCACATGGGTATCTTTCAAAACTTTCATAAAATCACATCAAAACTAAAATTGAACCCTTCTCCATGTAAGACTCCAAGAGAGATGAAATTATACCTTGATTCGGGAGTATGATGAACGCCTTGAAGAATAGTGATACATCCATCATGAGATCGAAACGGGATTGCTCCGCCAATCACCCTGCTCGTGGTAGAATTTCCCATGAAGACACTCCACCTTGAACTGAAGTGTACGAGGAGAACATCTTCCTACCGGAACTGTTATGCTGTGAACATCCAGAGTCAATAATCCATCTATTTTTGTTATCGACCGAACTGTCTATAACAGATAGAATGTCACACTTATTTTCATCCCCTTCAGCCAACTAAGTGGTATTAGCTTCTTATTGTTTCTTTCTGCGAGTCTAACAATCAGCTCTAATATGCTTATTCTTGTGACACCAGTTGCACACCAAATTTTTGTGTTTTTTGTTACCTATGGAATTTTCATTATTACTCATCTCTTATGTAAAGAAAACTTGTTTGGAATCATCGCGACGAGACTCTTCCGTCAACTACTTATCAATTTTGTTCTTACTGAGTAGATGCTCTTTGACTTCATTGATCTTGATAGTTGATTTACCTCAATAGATGATAGCTTCCCTAAAGCTCTTGTATAAAGAAGGTAAAGAATACGGTTTGATATTCATCTTCTATCTTAACCTCTATTTTATTTAACTCATTGATAATAGAGGTGAACTCTGAGATGTGAGACTTGATAGGTGTACCTTCATGCATACGGAGAAGAAAGAAACGCTGCTTCAGAATCAACCAATTCGCCAATGACTTCTTCAGATAATGATCATGAAGTCGCTCCCTCACAAGGATATTGTTTTCTCTGAAGAAAACTCATCAAACACTTCGTCCGCCAAGAAAAGCTGAATGGCCGTCAAGACTTTCTTATTAAACTCCTGCCAAGTTTATTTCTTCATGTTTTTAGGATTTTTCTCGTTCCTGAGTAGTGTTTTCTTCATCCCGCTCTGGGTGAGGATGACATTCATCCTAATTCGCCACCTGCTAATATTGATGACACCATCGAGCTTCTGAATATCGAACTTGATTGCAGACATTTTCATGTTGATCTTACTCTGATATCAATTGTTGAGATCAGTGTAGTGGAAAATGAAAAGCCGGATCATCGTGCAACGTGAAGAACAGATATTCCAAAGCAGATAAAGGCAATATATAATTTAACGTGGTTTCACCGATCAAACAAATCGTGTGTCCATCCATGAGAGAAGAGGAGAAACTTTATTAAAACTTTAGAGTATAATGAGAAACACTCACATCTCTTACTAAGAAGATTACAAGCCCTTTGATGGTCACCTAGAACAGTAAACCTCATAGCTAAAACTTCTCTCACGAATCTCTCACTTTTTCTTTTTTCACGCTTAGAATACATTGAAGGTCACCCAAGGGGTTATTTATATACATTAGGACCATCCTAGTCCTATGCGAACTCCAGCAATACAAACAATACCGCCTCAGAAAAGAAGGAAACTCGAGTTCAACTCAAACTGAAACATATCCAAAAGAAGAAAACTGCTAGCAACTGGTAAGTCGACTATTTAGATGCCTCACCTTTTGCTTTCGCCATTAGTCGACCACTGATATGTCAGTTAGTCGACTTATGCGCCAGATTGGTCGACTAATCACTGGTAAGTCGACTACTGAGATGCCTCACCTTTTGCTTTCACCATTAGTCGACTGCTGATATGTCAGTTAGTCGGCTAGTCTGCTGCAACTTTTCGTGCTCATCCATTTTTCGATTTATGAAGCTTCTTCTACTTTTGCGACGTATTCGAGTTACAATCCTAACAGTACTATTTGTGGAGTTATACATAATTTATGACCTTTCTTCTCAATTCATTTTTTGGAAAAATGCTTTGTTCTCAGTATAAAGAAAAAAGAAGAGACAACTTCTGTAAGATTCATTACCTGCAATTTTATATGAATTTTGCTTTTAACTAATCAATTACTCAATCCTCATCCTTTAATGGGGAATAAACATCACTTAAAAGCTTAGCGGGCTTTTGTATATATTACACTCTTGATGATTTCCTGTTCTCTCGCATTATGATGAGGTAGACTAGGATCCTTTGGGAAGGATTCGGGCCCGGATCCTTCCCACTCTAATACAAACTCGCGACTTTCAAATATAAGATTCACTTAGAATTATAAGAAGCTCTTCTTTGCCTATAATTTTTGTGGCTAGAAAGTTGGCCGTCAGTAGACAATCATAAAATTTTGTCACTTATTTATGGATACCTGTAGCCAACTCATCCTGGTTATAAAATTCCGGTTTAGGTTGGCTCCTTCGCACGTTGGACCATGTGATGGTTCAACGCGCTGTGGGCTATCAGATCTGAGCCTCTCTCTCCTTCCCGCTGCCCTCTCTCCCTCTCGAGCCCCCCCCCCCCCCCCCCCCCCCCCCCCACCCCCCCCCCTCCCTCTCTCCTCGCTGCCCCCCCTCTCCCCTCTCTTGAGCACTAATCTGGTCCAGTATTCGGCGAGGAGAGAGAGGGCGACGACAAGAAGAGAGGCTCGAATCTGAAGGAGGCTCAGATCTGATGATCCACAGCACGTTGGACCATCACATGGTTTTAACTCGCGAAAGAGCCAACCCAAACCTGAAAAAATCATACTTAGAAATTAATAAAAATGCAAAACAAATGGATAGTTGATGATTCATTTTCCAAAGAGAAAATGTTCCGAAAAGCTACATGTAAATATAAGCAAAAAAATTATAGCAGCTCACCAAATTAATTTACTGATTATAAACTAGTTTATGCCTGGTCCCCTGCTGCTTGATTGGTAACAAATTTGGAGGGTTTATCACTTTACGAAATACAATGGAGTTAGGGGGAAAAAAACCAGGGGGCTGGGTAAAATTTTCACACTGCGTCTCGGTCTAATGGTCGCAACTCACAGCAATAACGTGCTCACCCCAAAGCGATTCACCAGTTCTCTGTTCAATTACAACCGTCCATCAAGTCGTTTCCAAATCCTACGGTCAGATCTCTCTGATTCCAATAGCGGCGTTTTTGTGGATTGCCCTAAAATATCTACAACCCCACCCAACTTCTCGATTCCAAGAACTCAAGAACTTCGACGAGAAAACCCTAAACAAATGTCTGGATCGTACGGCGGCGGATACGGTGGTGGAAATAGAGGTTTCTAGGATTTCTTTCGCTCTTTCGATTCTTGCATAAAGCTATTATTTTCTTTGATCTGATCAAATTTCTATTCTGCCCTGTAGGCGGCGGTGGGGGTTACGGAGGCGGTGTAGGTGGATACGGGGGCGATCGCGGAGGCGGTCGAGGCGGCGGCCGCGGAGGCGGCCGAGATGGGGATTGGGTTTGCCCTAACTCTAGGTCCGTCTGTTTTCATCTTCTGGCGCTAAATTTCTCTTTTTTCTTCAAATTTTATTTCGTAATTTAACATAATATTTTGTCCAGTTGCGGGAACGTGAATTTTGCAAGAAGAACAGAGTGCAATAAATGCGGAGCCCCGTCTCCAGCCGCCGGCGGTAGCGGTGGTGGTGGAGGATCTAATAGAGGCGGTGGAGATTATAACAGCGGTAATTATGGCGGTAGGAATTACGACAGGAATCCTGGTGGCAGATCAGGTGATTATGGAGGAAGGGGAGGGAGAGACGATAGAGATGAAGGCGGTTATGCACAAGTTGCTCCACCTGCTCCTGTGCCTTCTTATGGAGTTCCACCTGCTGGAAACTACCCTCCAGCTCCAATGCTTATGGTGGTGGAAATGGCTATGGTGGGGAGGCAGTCCCGCCGCCAGCAAGCTATGGCAGGCCCAGTTCGTACCCGCCGAGCTATGGTGCTCCCCCAGCACCGAGCTCTTATAATGCCCCACCGGCTGGCCGTGGGGGTCCGCCCAGTGGTTTTGATGGGGGATATGGTGGGAGGTCGATGGGAGGTCCAGCTCGTGATGGTGGTGGTTATGGTGGTGGCCTTGTGGAGCCGCCCACGGTTAAAGTGAAGCAATGTGATGAGAACTGTGGGGATTCTTGCGATAATGCTAGGATTTATATCTCGAATTTGCCACCAGATGTCACAACTGATGAGCTGCAGGTGCTTTTTGGAGGGATTGGGCAGGTATTAGTTTTTGTTTTTTTTGCTTATCATAAGTTCCATTATTGATACTAATTTATTGTAATATATACTAAATCTCACTAATTTGGGTTCTTCTTGCTTAATGGTAACCATGTGTGATCTCAAACAAACTATTGATTTTGTGCTACAGTGCAGAAACAAATTATTTAAAGCACTTACTTTTGCTTGTAATCTTTCAACTCATACTTTTTTTTTAGGAGGGCAGGATATTTTTGGTGGAATGTTGTTCGAGATGGCAGTCCTTTTTTAGATGTTGATCTTTCTCTTATGAACTCCCTTATATACATGAGTTATTTGCTAAGAAGTTATTAAGCAAAAACCTTAATTCCATTAAAACAACATTTTCTTTGTTATTCGTGAACAATTTCCGCCAATTAAATTGGTCATGCTTAAATATAATTAAGCAAATCACAATCTCAAAGTGATAAGAGTGTTGTGCAATTGTTGTCTCTTAAAAAAAAAGAATGTCATGCAATTGTGTACAAGTGGATTGTTAGAAGCCTTAACTTTATGCTTCCCAATCAGTTGACTTATTTTCTTTTGGAGAGGGTTAGGAATATTTGGTGGAAGAATCATTTATGGGGAAAGTTACTTTTTATCATGTTGTTACCTATTTTATTTTTGTTGCAAGTCAACTGAAAAGTTTCAAGATATAATTGCTGAATTGTTTCAATGTTTTTGTAGAATGTCAACAAGAACAACAAGAAAGCCTTTATTTCAAATTTTTGTATTTGGGCACATGAATCCTTTTCTTCCAAAATAACTCTATTAAGGGAGACTTCCTTGTTTAAATAGACAATTGTCTTATCCTTTTTTAATTGCTTTCATCCATGTTCAGTATACCTGTGTCTAGTTCTCGTTTCTCAGCTAACTATGATCAGTTCTCTTAACTTGAGCACTTATTAGCCTTCATTGCACATGGTTGGAGCGTTTTAGTCAAGTCTATCATTTTTATTCTTAATGGAAGTAACCTCTTAATTTTTTGTAGATACTTATTTTTTATCCTATTTCTTAGTGTGTTATCAATTATCCATGTCAACATTCTCATTCTGATTTTTGCTACACTTCTTTTTTTCTACATTTTGTTTCTTAAGTGCCCATGTTCTCACCTATAAACAATTGAGGGTTTTAGATAAGTGATTGTTCTGTAGAATCTTCCTTTTAACTTCATTGGTATTTTGCAATCGTATAAAATCCAGAGGCACTTCTCCACTCGAACCATCTCGCTTTGCATTTATGGACCACTTTTGTCACACTCACCCTCTTGTATCCTAAATAACCACAATGGTTAGCTTGAAGTATTTTTTGACCATTAATTTGTACTATATACTTAATTCATTTTTACACTTTTGCTCAAGTTACATCACATACATATTTCCCCCGCGTTCTACTACTATAAATGTTTTATATTCTAAAGTTTCTTCCCCCTTTTTACTTAGACTCATCAAATTATCAACAATAGAAAATCACAATTTATGATTTCGTTCACCAGGTGATAAGTTACTTTTCCAATTTTAGTGGGAATATTTCAATTAATAAGGCCTCAATTGGGATTGACTGCATGGAGTATCAATCCACTTCTATGATTATTACTACCTGGAGTGCCACATCCTCAGAGAGACATTGTAATCTTAGCATGCTTTAGATTATGTATCCTTAGAAAATTGAGTGCTAAATTTAGGAGTATATCTTTTTCTTATCATTTGCTCTGGTGATGATACTCAGTTTATTCATGTCCCTCAAAAAAAAAAAAAAAAAAAAAACTACCACCACACCCACGCACCCAAGAGATCATATAGGCCCCTCGAGTTACAATGCTCCACAAACGACACCGAGTTAACATGTACTCTCCTGTAAAACAAAATACCACATATTTAGCCCTAACTAATTGCTTAATTGGGTCCTGGACCCTTACAATTGTGAGTGTGCCCTTCTCATTGGAAAATGTAGTGGGACCTACTCTTTAATTAGAAGGGTTAGAAAAGAGGAACAAAAGCAAGTCAAATTTCTTTTAATTAGAAGGTTTTAGAAAGACAATTAATGTCCCTCAACTAAACATTTATATTTATCACTTTTCAAAATTGGAAATACTCAAAATACTCAAAATATTAATAGAGTTCCTTTCATATTAGAGAAATTTCTCCCAATTGTCTACTATACGATGCAAAAAAACATACACATGCATTATGCATGTATCTACATACTACAGCCACAATGCTTTTTTGGGCTGATTGTTTTAATCTTGAAGCTTATTGTTATTAACTACCCTCCTAAATTTTTCTTATCAAAATTCTTTGATGTTCTTTTTCATTTTTATCTTGCCTTCATTTTGCAATTGGTTGAATATGTTACAACTTCTCCGAGTAATCTAATATCCCCTTTCCTTGTTTAGGTTGGACGAATCAAGCAGAAAAAAGGTTACAGGGATCAATGGCCATGGAATATAAGGATATATACTGATGACAGTGGAAAGAATAAAGGAGATGCATGTCTTGCTTATGAAGATCCTTCTGCAGCACATTCTGCAGGGGGATTTTACAACAGTGAGTTATACAATATACTTCGTTTATTACATGGTAATGCTATGAGCTCTCATTCTTATCTGTTTACTTGATACTTTTAGACTATGACATGAGGGGATACAACATCAATGTTACAATGGCGGAGAAATCTGCACCTAGAGCTCCACCTGCATATGGTCACCGGTACCTACTGATTACTTTTGCCAGATGTGATGCTTACTTTAACTTCTTGCTTCATTTTGTATCCAGCCCCTATCTGTTATTTGTTGAAATCTGTCATCTCGTACTTTATTTTTTAACATTCACAACTCTTACTGCTCTCTTCCCTAATGTTTCTTTAGCAAAATACTAGTTCACTTGCCCTTGCAGTAATGCATGGGTTCAAATAAATATTTAGCCAGAGACTTCTTAGAAATCAAGTTTTAATTCTTTGACACTGTTAGATTAAGTAAGGGTTCGAAAGGATTTTAATTATCTTAAATGGTCTAGATAACTAAATTTACTAAATAGTAATCTTAGACTTTCAGTTTATATTAGTCTTTCAAATCACACGTACTTCAAAAAAATAATTTATTAGTTTGCACCATGTTACATTATTTTCTTGTTAATGGAACGTGAGGGGCTCACTCACCATCACTATCTCAAAAAAAAGTCATTCGAAAATAGATACTGCGAAGAAGAAAAAATGAAAAGATATAAGGATATAATGAGAAAAGAACTTCTAACTTTGATAGGATATTCTACTATCTAAGAAGATATGTAATATATGTTAACTAATTTTAATAAAATATTAAACTTTAAGACTTAATCACGAATCACATAACTTGAGATACTTTTTTGGCATGAAAAACAATCATGTCCTTAAAAAACAAAAATTAGGGGCTACAGAGAAATTAATTAAAATGTGAGAGCTAAAAATGTTGTGCTATAAAAAATCGATGAAATGAACACATGTACTAACATCAAGAGCACTGATACTAGAAATTTGTATATAAGAAGAAATTTATAAGACATAGTGAGAGACAAGAGAGAGGGACTGGTCTGAATTTCAAAACTAAAAGTGTGTGGGTGCGTGCGGATGATTGCTGCGAATGTAATCCTAGAGAAGGTGAAGTGAGCTGATTTTACCCAGAGTTTTGTTTATTTTCATGTAATTAGACGTCTAATACTTGTCATTATAAGAGGAGAAGAGTTTCTCATGTCTTCAGTAAAAGAACAAAGAGAATTGAAACATAACATAGGGATTTCTTGAGAATTTAAGCTTAATTTTAAATTTTTGGAAGTGATTGATGCGGCCAGAGAAGATTGAGATGTAGTTTTATTTTATTTTTATGTTTTTCTGTTTGACCAGAGAGAGATAGAGAGAGGTAGGTTTGAATTTTACACCATGGGAGTCAAAGTATAAGCTAAAGGACAGAAGGGGTTTAACAATTTAGAGTTAGGTCTGGTGTAGGCTTTTCTTTCTAATTTATCTCAGATTTTCTTGACATTTTACTGAAATTTCTGCTATGCCACTTGGCAAAAGCATAGAAGAGGAGAGAGAAGAATCCCTTTTGGCTTAGCAGTAGATAATAGATTGCTCAAATCATTTTCCTTAAAAAGAAAAAAGTATTGCTTGAATCATTATCCACTGGCAGAAGTAAATGATCCTTGAATCATATATTCAAATAAACCTTTTCAAAATCTGTATAAAATTATTATCATAAAATTTCTGCTTTTGTAAATATGGGGGTGTAGGGAGGCCAATGATCCCTCTGGTAGGACCGTAGGACACTTGAACAGCTAAGCTAGGCATTGAGGGCTGGGTAGTAGTTTTGACAAAGATGCATAATGTATT
The DNA here is from genome assembly GCA_038442645.1 of Agave tequilana. Classification (NCBI taxonomy): domain Eukaryota; kingdom Viridiplantae; phylum Streptophyta; class Magnoliopsida; order Asparagales; family Asparagaceae; genus Agave; species Agave tequilana. Next base: position 16,487 of record JAVJIF010015786.1, read on the forward strand.
AAAGGGGCCCATCTTGATTCCATCTTCTAACAGCACATTGAGCTATTTTCATGTGACACCTGTAGTTGTTTTCTATAAAGTACCCAACACTATTTACCTGTTTAATTTTTTTATTTTCTATTTTTCTAAAATTTGGTGTCCCAGAATTGTTAAAAAATAAAATCACACAGAGAGTCAAGAATTTGAATAAAAGTAAGTTTTCAGAGTCTCAAACCTTGCAGTATAGGCTTGTAGAATTCCAGCAAAAGAGCCAGAATCCAGTTTTACTGTGTTTTTGTCAGAAGCGAATGATAGAGTAGTTGTCCCGGCCAACACAAATCTTGTTTATGATTGCAACACCTGATGTACCTTGCGCTTGAAGATGGGCTGTATTTTCCGCAGTTCTGTACTTAATTATCATGCTGATGCTGAACCGTGGAAGTATTGGACATGCAAGTAAAAAGATTTATCCAATAATCTAATGTAGTAGATTCACAACACATTTTTTTTTTGAAGCTGCATTTAGAATCATACAAAATTAGATATGTCTCATCATGCCTCATCCACTTGTTGTGAAGTCACAGGAGCCTCATTTGTACTTAAGTAAAGGGTGTATGTTACTCTTCAAGTTTTGAAGCTTCTGATATATTAAGCTGCAGACTTTCCATGCCCTGGTGCTTGTAGAATGTAGATTCTGCGTGTGCTGTAGATTTTATTGAAGGTTGTAGACGCGGATTCACAGAAATTCCGAGATTTTTGCACAGAGTGAGAGGCTTTGCCACTATGGCATAGGGGGACTCACTTAAAATTCATATATCTTGATAGTTCAATATAAATACTGGATTCATTGTCGTAAAAAGCTAGCTAAAGGCCCTCTTGAGTACCGCCTTTTGCTATGTCGGCTTTGGTAAGCTTTAGCTCTCACTTCAAGATTTACAAGGATTTGACATTGTACGTATCTTATGTTGGATGTTTTTATTTGTTTGGAATATAGGCCGTAGCCTAGTGCAAGTGGGATTTGAATCGCATACCGCTTGCCCATTGCAAAGAGGTTTTACCACTGCGTTACAGTGGCACCTGCGATGCTTATTGTTGTAATTCAGACTTTAGCAATAATTTTATTAATTATGAAGTTTCTTAATTTCTGTTTTCCTGTAAATTCGCATGTTATTTACTATTTTTATTTTTCAAAAAAATTCTTTGGTGACTTTTGTCGTTAAAGCCCTGTAAAGCTTGCTAAAGCCTAAGCTTGCCGCTTTGTTGTTGCTTTCGCTTTTCATAACTGTAGTGATCGATTTCCGACCTCCTCGAGATCACGACACGCGTTCATCTAGCCCCTTGGGTAATCACGCGACACGTGGTCGTCTCCAGAATCTCCAGAGAACAGTTCTAATCTCATCCAAACTCCGAGCAGTTCAAGCGGTTATGGGATAGAGATAGAGTCGGTTACTAGGAGAGTACCCCCATCTCGAGGCCAAATCTTTATTTGAACCCGGAGGATATGGTTTTGGGGAAAGAAGTTAACCACTCGATTTTAGATTTTGCTTTGTCATATGATTTGATCATAGCGAATATTTGGTTTAGAAAGAGAATCTCACTTGATCACTTTTAGAAGTGGATTAAATGCGAGCCAAATAGATTTCTTTTTAACTAGAAAAGTAGATAGAAGTTGTATGGATTTTAAGGTAGTACCAGGTGAGAGTGTAGTAACCCAACATAGACTTAGATGTCTGTATCAGAAGGAGATTCAGAAAGATAAATATAACTTAGATCCGAAGATTCAGTGGTGGCGGGTAACCAAAGAGTTTTGTAGATCGAGTAGTACACGAAGTAGATTGAAAAGCCCAAGATGATCCCAATACAACATGAAACAAAATTGCTAGCTGCATTAAAAGAGTAACTAAAAATGTACTTGGTGAGTCACGGGGTGGTGCTCCACCATGTAAGGACACATCATAGTGGAATGAGAAGGTAAAAGCTGCCATTAAGATCAAACAAGACTCTTATAGATATTTAAAGAAAAATTGTGATAAAGTGAGTTTTGAGAGGTATAAGCTAGCCGAGAAGGAGGCTAAGAAAGCTGTTCAGAATGCAAGAGTTAAAGTGTATAGAGAAGTGTATGAGAAGTTGGACACCAAAGAGGTTGAAAAATATATATATAGAATTGCTCGAATAAGAGAGAGAAAGGCTAAAGAATTGTGTATTGTGAGGTGTGTCAAAGATGAGGATCAGAAGGTTTTAGTTTGAGATGAAGAAGTCAAAGAAAGATGGAGAGAGTATTTTGACAAATTGTTCAATGGTAATTCTACTTAAGACTTGGATGACCTTACCATTCAGTGTCTATTTTGACAAATTGTTCAATGGTAATTCTACTTAAGACTTGGATGACCTTACCATTCAGTGTCAGGATATGAATCATAATTATATGTGCATAATTAGTGAATCTGAAGTTAAAGAGGTCTTGAAGAGAATGAAGTCAAGGAAAGCTGTTAGCCCAGATGGAATTCCTATTGAGGCATGGAGATGCTTAGGAGAGGTGGGCGTGAGATGGTTGACAAACCTCTTTAAAAAGATCTGGTTAACTAAAAAGATGCCAAATGAGTGGAGGAAGGGTACCTTAGTACCTCTCTATAAGAACTTAGTACTTCTCTATAAGAACAAGGGTGATATACAAAGTTGTTCAAACTATCATGGAATAAAACTCATGTGTCACACCATGAAGCTTTGGGAAAGGGTAATTGAACACAGGTTAAGGCAGAATGTTACAATATCAGAGAATCAGTTTGGGTTCATGCCGGGGGATCGACGACAGAGGCTATTCATTTGCTTCGTCAACTTATAGAGCGATTTCGATAGAGGAAGAGAAATTTGCATATGGTCTTTATTAATTTAGAAAAAGTTTATGATAAGGTGCCAAAAGAAGTATTATGGTGGACATTGATGAAAAAGGGAGTCCCCATCAAATATATTGACATAATCCAGGATATGTACGATGGAGTAGTGGCAAATGTCAGAACTTGTGGAGGCATAACAAGTGATTTTTCTATCACATTTGGATTGCATCAAGGAACTGCATTGAGTCCATTCTTATTTGCCATAGTGATGGATGAGCTTACTAGAGCTATTCAGGATGAGATACCGTGGTGCATGCTATTTGCTGATGATATTGTCCTAGTCGATGAGACGACAGCTAGGGTAAATGCCAAATTGGAGTTATGGAGGCAAATTCTAGAATCTCGATGTTTTAGATTAAGTAGGGCCAAATAGAGTATATGGAGTATAAATTCAGTAAACAGGGAATCCAAGATTATAATATTGTGAGACTAGATGGACAAGAAATACCGATGAGCAGTCATTTTAAGTACCTGGGTTCTATTATCTAAAAGGATGGGGAGATCAATAGTGATGTTAACCATAGGATCCAAGCTGGCTGGTTGAAATGGAGGAGCGTAACATGAGTTTTATGTGATCGTAACATTCCGTTATGGCTAAAGGGAAAGTTTTATCGGACTAATATTAGGCCAGCTTTATTATATGACACAGAATGTTGGGTTATAAAGAGACATCATGCCCAGAAGATGAGTGTAGCAGAAATGTGCATGCTTCGTTGGATGTGTGGTAACACGCGAAGGGATAAAGTGAGAAATGAGGATATTCGTACTAAGATAGGTGTCGCCTCTATAGAAGAGAAGATGAGAGAGAATCACCTACGATGGTTTGGTCATGTGCGACGTAGACCTACGATGCACTAGTCCGGCAAGTAGAGTATATCAATTTAGAGCAAGTTAAAAGAGCGCAGGGGAGAGCGAAGAAAACATAGATGGAGGTAATACGACAAGATATAGAGGCTAAAGGTCTTAGTGAAGGCATATTGCTCGATAGGAATGAGTGGAGAAAGCTGATCCATATGCCCGATCCGGTGTAATTCTCTTTTGGTTCATGTAGCCTACCCCAAATACTTGGGACAAATGGCTTAGTTGTTGTTGTTGTTGGTGGTGGTGGTGGTTATTGCCTGGGAACAGATCGATCACATTGGCAGCTAGATGGGGGCCATTGAATAAAGACAAATATATGCTCTACCAATTCAAATCAGGATGGTTGACTCCACCACCTCCAAGATAAGCAGCTAAGATCGGATAAATGTTCAGTTAGGATAGAACCCTGTAATCCTATCCAAAGACCTCACTTTTATAAATATGAGACTCCAACGAGAGGGGAACGATCAATTAACCCAGAAATCCTAGCACACGAGATCAGACAATCACCATTGTAATCTTCTCTGAATTATAGTGGAACCCTCTCTCTTTATCTGTTGTTTTTTTCTTTCGAGTTTTCACGTAAATTTGTGCGTTTGTTCTAGTTTGATCTCGTAGATTCATTCATCAATCTCTACAATTTGGTGTGTGGATAACTCCCTGAGAATTACCCACTGCAACAACATTGGTTGGTATGGTCATTTCGGGGGATGTTTGTCTGCAAGTTTTATCAGGACAGATGTACATAGAACTTGTAAATGAGTGGGTTTTATGACTATAGTGCTGGCTTTTATACTATGATATTTACCCTACAATAGAATTGGTGTCCATTCGCGATATATCTGCCTTTTGGCAAACATTATCTGTTTTACAAATAATTTTGCTGTTTTAAGGTTCTTGCGAAAAAATTAATGCATAATTATATCTAGTCCCATATGCGCGACACACATGCTGCGATATATGGTAGACAGAGAAACACACTTGCATAAGTGTGCCTTTGGATGAGGACTTTTGAGAATGCCCGTGCCTTAGACCTTGTATCAGTGTCTAGCATTCTTGCTGTTTCATAGATCTATTATAAAACAGCAGGTGTAGTAAAACTTGAAAACTAAGTCCTGTTAGAAACCGGGTAATTTGAGCGGTGAAAATACAGCTATAGGATTGTGTCAATATCTAGAAACGAGGTGAAGTGAGCCGCAAAGAGGCCTTTTATAATCATGTGTTGTACTCTATTTCATCTTGTAACATATCTTTCTTTCTTTCATATCTGTAGATCACATGTTCACTCATGCTATTTCAGTTCCCTCCATGGTACGGCATTTTGTATTACTAACCCCTTTTCAGACTATATATCCCTTTTCAGACTATATGATGTTAATCCTGATTGATTCGGGTAATTTTTGAGTTGTTTGACCATGTAGCTTTATATGATTATCTTCTTATAAATGACACACTTGTAGAACTCAGAAACCAATTTGTGAAAGAGCTGTATTTGGTTAGTTGAAATGAGACCCAGTGATAAACATGGAAACTCTTGGAAACTGGCTGGTTCTGTACCAAGTTTCTGCATTTTGTTAGAGGGACCTTGAAACTCATTTTTTCCCAATAATTTCCAAACTGCTGGTCCAGTAATGCTACATGGCACAATTCCCTTAATTGAGTTTGTTTACAAATATTGTAACTCATGGTTTTCAATTATTGCAAGTAGTTTTACAGCCTGCATTGTGGTTGGCATTGAAGGCTCTTAGCTATTAAGTCTGCTTCCTGTTGGATGATAGATCCCTCTCCAATTATAAACCCTCAAATGCAGAGATCCTTTCAGAGTCTTTTAGTAGCAATAGTGCGGCATTATGGGTATTCATTTTTTCCCATCTTTGTAGGAATTTTCAGGGCACTAGGAAAAAGTCCTTATTTGCAGGATGCTAAAGAATAATGCTGCATAACATTGATATGTGGTGTGTATGTAGGACAGAATTATATAAGCTATCACGAGCTAAGCCTGAAATTGTGGCACATATTTTTTGGGGAAAACAAATTATATAGTGTTACATATTTATTAATTATTGATTTGTGGATTTGTGGTATCTCTCATAAGGCATTTGGTGATACCACTTTTTCTCTTGTTGTATTCTATTTCCCTTAATGTTATCCAAAGCGAAATCAAATCATTTTTTCGAAGGAGAAAAGTGGGAACAAGATCAATGGGCATTTATAATTAGAGTCTTAGTACAGTCATAATTAAATGCTTTGAATGCTCATTTAGCCATGAGGATCATGTGTTTACGTGCAGTATCATGTGTTTACGTGCAGTGGAGAAAAATCCATTTTAATTCTCATATTATTGTAGCTAATACTTCTGTTGTTGCACATATATCTTGACGACCCCTTGAGTTTTTTCCTCCCTCTTTCAAGGCATGAAGGCATGTAGCAGTGTTTTGATTTTGATGAGTTGGCTTCTTCTATTTGTGTTCTGCATTTTGTATGTGCAACAATATTGCACGTGATAGTATGCTTTGTGATAGATCTGAATCTTAATTCTTATGTTTTGTTCTATATTCTCCTTATCTTTTTTGGTGTAGTGGTGGCAGAGGAGGAGGAGGAGGAGGTTACGGTGGTGGTGGGGACAGGCGCAGAGACAATTTTAATCGGGATGGTGGGGGTTTGGGCCCTGATAGGCATGGCCATGGTGGTCAGCGTTCCCGTCCGTACTGAAGATTGTCCAATTAGCATGTACTATGGGACCTGATCTCTTGGAGTAAATCTTTTTATATCTCCTGGCTTGTACTCAAAACTGGAGCCTAAAGGTTGGTTCTGCCTATCCTTTTAGGGACTTAAATTTTTGTTCCTTTTGAAGTTGGATGGCTGTTAATTTTACCTGAACATGAAATTGATTTTTAGTTGTGTTAATGTTTTTTATAGAGGCAGATGGATGTAATCTCCAACTTTGGTAGGTTTTGAGTTTTTTCAGGTGAGTAGTGCTATCTTTCCTTATTTAAAAAAAAAAAAAAGTTCTTATTGGCACATTTTATTACATTCCCTTGGCATTCATTTGCAGGGATGTATTGTTGTGTGGAGGCCTGTCACTACTGAGTCAGTGAATGAAGCAATTAAAACCTCTTAAGATGGTTGCAGGGATGTGTTATTGATTCACTGATGAATGAAGCTGTTAAAGTCTGTTGAAACTTTCATTTTTGTTGCCCTCATAAAATGGAGTAATTCATTCTCGGCGAAAAATAATATATAGTAATACCATTTAAGTACAGTTATGTGAAATGTCTAGTTTTAGCATCAGTATTCTACTTACAATTCTACTTGCTACTCTGGATATATTCAGAAGAGGTGCCCTGCTTGGCACTATTAGTGCCTGTCAGTAGCCTCTTAAAGTGGACATGTTATCTGCTCATGCTACAGTTTTGTTGTTCTTCTGTGGGGATTACTCTTTAAAATAAAAGGTTTCTCGGCGAGATGCAACTTTTGCTTTAATATGGCTTATTGATAACAGTAGAGTCATTTCCTCTATCAAGCTAAAATCATCATTATTTTTGCCCCTTTGCTACTTGTCAATTTTTTGTGTTAGCACTGCAACAATATTATGTTCCAAAATAGTTGAACTGTCAGTTCGAAGCATATAACCAGATGGGTGCCTAATGTTAAAACTGCTGAACATTTTTCAGGTTGCAATGTGATTGATGTTGTGTCCATCTGAACTGCGGGCTGCCGCTCCTTTATTCATGGTTTTCATGCTTGACGAACATTCGTAGCAGCTCAGGTGGGTGACCACGAATATCAACTTGAAAAGCCCATGTATTTGAGCTGCTCTCCTCTTTCAGGAGTCTCAAGTCTAGGCATTTCTGTAGCAGTTGGTGGTATTCTAAGAATTCCAAGAGTAACATCAATTTCTTTGTGGGATTAGGTTCGAGTTTGGAGTTTGGATGTTGATTGATTTGCAGATATAGTAACTCTTAAGTCGGGTCAATGCGAATGCTTGTTTATTAAAATTGCAAAATTTTCGATTGTGGACTTGTGATATGTCAAAACCCGAGCAAAAGTTTTGATTCGGATTAAATGTCCTCGTATCAATGATGTTTTGGTACCATAGTTCTGTATACATGTGATCTTGACTCCCAAACAGATACATCTGAAACTAAACTGTCTTAAAAACATCAAGAGGATAGCCCTGATTTTGAAGTTGACCATGTCTTAAAAACACAGTAAACTTAGTTGAAATGAGAACGGATGCCAGAGAAAATCGTGTTAAAAAAGATGGAAACCTCAAACATTGGGAAAAAGCAACGTGTGTATATTGGTGCCACTTTGTGGGCTTTTATGGCTGGAGAGGAATGATGGATGCTTCCGCGGAGAGTACGCAGGAAGTTCTTTTGCACGCAATTCTTTCAAATTTTCTATTTTATATCTTTCTGGATGGGACCTGGTGACTGTAGACAGCAGACTACAGCTATGTTCACAAATCCTCACAAATTGCTTAGGATTTGTTTGTTTGAAAAGAAAAAGAAAAAAACCTCGAATTTCAACAGAAATAACTGACATAATCGCGTCATTTTTTTTTTGTTACGTTTGTTTTCGGTGTGAAAAATATTTATCATGGTGCGGACCTTCATAATTTGCTGATGTGATCAAACTTGCAGAAATTGCCTACGAGTGCTCTGGATTCGGTTGGATTTTTGTTTTTTGAATATGGCTATATTGAATCAAATGAAAAAGCTGCATAATTTAATCAGCTCTCAGATATCTAAAATTTGGCATTTGAAACAAGCAGGCGCTTAGATAAGGATATTAATAATGGAGTGGCTTCCATCTCCAGGTGACATTTGATACTCGGAAGAGAGATATTTTTTCTACACAATTTTCTATATAAGAGCAGTATACGTGTTCTTAGTATCAAGAAAAACATAAGAGTTCAATGCCGTTAGTCTTTGTATAAAGAAATGTGTAGGTTAAAAACATATAAGAAAGTATTTTTCGTTTACTCAGAGAGCAGTTGAATCCTTTGTTCTAGAACAAACCCAATTAATACTATGACGTCACGTTCTCATTTTGCTTCTTTCCTACATTGCCATTGTTATTGATTCTCTATGTTTCTTTAAGGAAAGATTTTCTGTGTTTTGCACTCTTGAGTTTTGTTTGACAAATGGAGTTAGCTTAAGAATTGAGTTAATTTCGACTAACTGTTGCTAAACGATTAAAATTTGATAAAATTTAGTAAGTTATGATGAAAATAGATTTAGTCCAAAATCACTCCCAACATCACCTTAAAATCCATCAAAATTCTTCAAAACTCAAAAATTGCTTATTCCAACTTTTTGCTCAGCATCTCTCTATCCATCTCAACTCCTAGCGCTAATTAAATCTAATTCCAGCTAAACCAAAAAAAAAATCTAATTCCCAACTCTTTTCTTCCAAAGCATTAAATCCCATCCTCCAACTCCACTTGTCAGATGCAGCCTTGAGAGAGGCAGGCTATAGGGCCAAGTTCTGCTCCAAATTAACTGACCTCAGTATGAAATTAACCAAGTAGATTGACCATGCAAAGAACCCTAGCTGTCTCCAAACAAAATCTATGGACATAGAGACAAAAGAGAACGAAACGAGTAGCTCTCCTACCATCTCCCTCTCCTACTCTCACCCTCTCCTCCCGGCAACACCACCGCCACCTGTGCCGCCCCCTTGGCCGCCGGCCAGCCCAACCTCCACCACCACCATCTCTCTTCCCCTCTCTCCAACACTTCCACCTCCTTCAACCTACTCCAACACCTTCATCTCCACTTCATCACACCAACTCCACCTCCAGCATCTCCACCACCCATCACCCTTCTCCACCACTTTCACTATCATCCTCTCTCCCCATCACCACCTCTCTACGATCATCACCATCTTCACCACCACCACCACCACCACCACCATCATCTTGATCACCACTCCCATCACCCTTCCCCACCTCCTTACCCGGGCCCCACTCGCCGCCGGCCACCCTAGCCTCCAGTTGCCAGCTGCTCAGGCCCATCGGTGACCCTCGCCGGCTGCTAGCCGCCAGCCAACCTCCCCCTTCCCTCTCTTTCTTCTTTTCTTTTTCTTTCTCTTCTCTTCTCTTTTATTTCTTTTTGCCTTCTTTGCTTCTCTCTCTCATACTGCTCTCTCTCTAAATTGGTTCCCCTTTCTCTCTCCCCTCTCTTGCTTTTCTTCTCTCTCCTTGGTCCTGGATCTGGATATTTCTTCCTCTCTCTGCCACATCTCTCTTAGTTTTCTCTCTCTAAATTGTCCTCTCTAGATCTCTCTCTATATAATTCTCTCTATCATCTCCTTAATTTCTCTTTCCTCGCGCGCCACACACTAACTCCCCCGGAGTTCCCGAAGTCCACCACTATGTTCCAGGTATCCTATAGGAAGTACTCCTTTTTGGTATTTGGACAACTACTATATTTTACGTTGGGCAAGTGTTTCTATTTTTGTTACATGCTTAGTAAATGCTATTTTGTGTTTAATATATGATACATATTATGCGACTTGATACATGTTATACTGCTTGATACATGATTTGCGAGCGCTTTTCTAATATTATACATGCTTTGTGAGTACATTACTAATGCATATTCCATACTTTGCTTGTGCTATACTTCCCGTTAGCCTCCGGGCGTTATTAGCTTCACTTAGCTATTTGATAATATAATTAACAATTATTGATATGATTGTGAAGAGTTTGAAATACTTAACTATATTATTTTCATGTATCATGTCAAATGACCTGTTAATTGCTTAACACATAATGTTGTGATATTGTACTCATTTGTATCTTGCATTTGGCTTGTACTATATACTTCACCCGGTACCATGTCACATGACTAATTAATCATCTGACACTTGACATCCGACCTGTTACTTGTCTGACTCATGATTATCACTTTACGGGGACTTGACATTACTGTCCTGTTATATATATATATTTATCCAGACATCCTGTACCCCTGTGCTCCGGTATCCAGCTTGTTCCTCCTGTTATATTATTCATGTTAATCCCCATAAATTGATCATGGATATACTAATATAATAGTATAATAATATAATAAATAGCTTATACCGGGATGGGGGAAGCTGATGGACACCAGTATGGTCCATGTTTATAGTGGCCACACTGTACCACTTGTTACTTTTATTAAAATTCATCGCCTAACGGTAGTTCTGGCCTAGTGCCAGATCTCTTGGGTCGTTGTCACGGGTGTATGGAGACCCATTATAAACATTGTTCCACGGTCTCAGACAGTTTTCAATAACCAAACTCGACTTACTCATGCGTGAATGTATGTGTGTTGTGGCGTCAAGGCACATGCCTAGACATACAGGTCGGATGAGTCTTAATAATAATATAATATTATAATAAGCTAATTGTTTGTTACTGGATTATCTCTGGCCTCCTATTACTGAATCTTGTTACACTATGTTTGTGAGACTTGTGACACAATACATTACGTTACATCATATATAACTTAATTACCAAACAATTATAATCTTAGGAGCGAATGTTATTGAGTTATTTTCTTATCTGGATAATGGTATCTGTATATCAAAGTTTGAATTGAGTTCTACTGGAGTGCGGACTTCGGTGTGAACAACCAGTGGTATGGGACACTGGAAGGAAGTGACTAGAATAACATGGGACATTGATTGTTATTATTATATAATTAAGTTATCATGCTCGCCACTTATTTATGATATCTGTGCTACTGTTGAATCACTTGACTTGCTTATTTTTGGGTTTCATATTATTTTCTTGTTCTGTTATTGTGAAGGCAACTCGGGTTGTATAAACTCAGCCTATAGTGACATGAGATATATGGTATTTATACGAGAGTTTTCTTATTTGGATTATCCTCTCAACGTATCAATCTCATGAATTCACAATCTGAGCTTGTACAACAAGTTTTGTCCACACTTGTATTTAAAGCATGCTTGATGTCTCATTTCATTCATGTGTATGTCCATGCTCATGACACAGTTTTCGATGCATGTTTACGATTCAGATTTATTGATACATGTGTACTTACTTGATTTTAAATTTACTATTGATTCTCTGATTTTCATTCATGTTACTGGTCATTGCCTATACTTGCATGCCTGAACCACTCAGGTGTGCTTGTCTGTGCATGCCACTTGGCTTCATCTTACGTACTCGCCGCGATGTTTTCAGACAACTCTGGACCTTCATGTCCAGATTCTGAAGCGCAACAGAAGCGTGGTGGAATTCTTCTGTGGAAACCTTGGACTTCTTCGAAAAGCACCGGATCAGCCGTAGTTCATTCTTGAGCTGTCCCCCTTGACCGGCTCGCGAGACTCCCTTTTGTGGTCCGTGAGTATCTTCCAGCTTTTTTCATGTTTTGTAATCTTAATTTTACGCCTCTTGGTGATGTAATATTTTTATAATATATATCACATTCTGTGATAACTATGTACCTGTACCGATCTATTAGAATGTATATTATCACTGTGTTTCCGCACTCTGATTCTTATCTGTACTGAAGCGTATATATGTGAGAGTATTTTAGCCCTGGATGTGTATGTTACAATAACGTCTTCGTACCCGCGGGATCAGAGCGTTACAGAAAATAACAAGCAGTAGTGGAGAAGAAAATCCTACTGATGATATTTATGTAGTCAAGAAAAAAGAGAATAATAAATGCGTGGCCACGTACTGAACTGCGGTTCTTTTTGGACTATGGTCTTAAATATAAATGAATAAAGCCTGTTGAAGGCCTAGGTGGCATTGCCTTTAGTTTATATTCAGTTGTCGTTTGTTCTTACTCAGTAGTGGTTAATTTTCTCTCTAGCTAGTGAAAATGGCCTATATATATCAGGGCACCGTGGTGTTCAAGTGAATGCTCAAGAAACTACACTCCAGAAAAATGAACTAATGCAATTTTGCCATGCCTTGACGATAAAGATGGTCTCTATCACTCTACATTAATTTGGACAAATCCAACTGGTAAATAAAAAACGAATTTATCCTTCTCAATTGCGAGAATAAAACATGATACTTTTCCCAATTGAGCAAACGAGAGCCAGGTCAAAAAATATCTAATTTGAAACGTGCAGGTAGAAATTGTGAAGGGAAAATATAGAATTACTACACTCACAGAATTGGCCTTCGACCTTGTAAATGCCATGGAATGTCACTTTCCTCTTTGAGATTTTCACCAAGAAAAGCCGTGAGACTCCCCCAAACTGAACATCAAAATTCTGATTCAATTGTTTTGATGCATGTTCAAATAAAATGCATAAACAAGAGAGAACATAATTTTCACTTGCAATAACTAATACAGTCTCCAAAACACGAGAACCGTCAAGCCATACAAACAACTCACCAAATTAATACTTTTCACTTGTAAACTGGCATGTCTCTGCAGCTACAGCACCAGATGCTTCCATGATCAACAGACCTTTTGGTTCAATCAGCTCAGAATGCCTTGGGTGCACTGTTGCAGGTCTTCTGTCCTATCATTCGTCAAGCACTGATACTCGGTGATGGAAGGGGTATAAAACTACCTTCTTCTATTTTTCTTGGACTTGAAACTTGACTTCAAATGAGAACCCTTGAGATCTATTTTTCCTCCAGGCCCCTTTACACTTGCCCTCTGTTTGGACTTCTGTCTTCTGTTCTGACCCTTGTGTCTTGTTTCATCGGTATCGTTCTCTTGCGCATCCTGTTCCGCGAGGCTTACAAAACCAGTAAGCCTTTCATACTCGCTTTCGTCAATTACCCCTCGCTTCAGCTTTTTCAGTAAGCGATACTCCTGCTCCAACTCCTCGACATCTTCTTTCGTCTGAATGGCCTTGCGCTGTTTGCCCGTTTTCTTCTTTGTAACGGTAACTGCAGCATCTGAGGTTCGCTTCACCCTTTCTGGTCTTGTTTCCTGTGAGGTTTCTTGCTGCTTTCTTTGCAACACCTTCTGTCTTTGTTTCTCTCGGTTTTTATCTCTGAATTAACAGTGTAGTTAGAACTAAGAAAACCAAATAATTTTGAGTGGGGAAAGGAAATAGATTAGCCCAGAGAGCAAGAGATCTGTCTTATGTGATTGATGTTTCCTGTCATTCCTTGTTCTCATGTACTGGCTAGAGCAATTGTCATTAACATCTAAAAGCCTTTCCATCTAAATGGGATCAACTATGTTGCACAACTCTAGTTGAGAATGGTCAGCAGAAAGTTTGGCGACAGTTTATGATTATGAACAGTTACAAACTTGAAAGGATTGGTTGAATCAGTGCATAATGAGTAGCCTTTGAAGCTAGGATGGAGGAGGTTGAACCTAGAAGAATAACTGGCATGTTGAGATTCTTATCTTATTGGTCAGTCAGTTTTAGCTCGTGCAACTAAGAAGCAACCTCTAGAATTTTCCAAAAAAATGGGAGGAGGAAAATTGTATGATTTATAGAAATGCATTCATCTCTAGGTAGAACATAGGACAAAATGAAAATGCATTCAGTCAGTAGAGGAAAAATCAGAACTTTCTCAAGATTTTAAGAAGACAATTAAGAGTTCAAAGTGTAATAAGAATTATATGGATGAAATAAGTAATAGATGCATCAGAAAGAGAGACTGCTTACTTGTACTTGATGTCCATCACATTGACATCATCTACGGGAACAAACCCATCGACAGATAGAGAGTGGTGCTTCACTTCTGGCATTGAAGGGATCTGTAGTAAGCCATACCCCATGGCCAACTTCCCAATCTCCAGTTCCTTCCACCTGAAAAATGGCCATTAGGGGAAGAAAGTAAAAAAGAACCATATGGATGCCAGAACTGAAGGATTAGAACAACCTGAAGATGTAAGAACAGTGATGCTCTTTATATGCACGGATAAAGGATACAAATGCTTTAAGGCCCTTTTCCATCACATCACGGTCTTCTCTGCAGCAGATCTTATCTGTATTTACCAGTTATGATTATTTTAAATTACCTCAAAAAGGTCTGGATAAAAATGAAAATTTTGCGAAATCGGGATGAGAACTGTTTGTAGAATAAGATATGACATTGAGCATAGAAAAAAAATACATCTAGGCAATAAATAAGAGCATAAATCTATAGCCCCATAGAAAGGCTAAGGGCATCCATCTCTTAAGTAGCTGAATGCTCCACAAAAGTACAACCAGTACATATGTAATCATCAACTCTGTGTCTTAGCAGAACAGAAGTAATGAGCATTGCAATAATGCATATACAGCAACGGAGAAACAGCAGCCACCTACAGCCCACCAGCAATAGTCACATGCACTCATAAACAAACAAACAAAGGTGTAAGAAGTGAGCATGAACCCTTTAACTGCTAATGACTAATGAGTGGGATAGGAACTATAAATAATTTGACAAGGGAAAACTATGTCCATAGCATTATCACAAAGAATGCATACGCATCAGATACCACTGTTAGTATGTGTTTCACTTGCTGAAGCATTAGATCTAAACATTTGATAAATGCAACTATAATGTTAAGAGAGATGTGCCTAGTGACAATGGGCCGGCAACATGAATCGTTTTCTTCCATTCAGCTCCATTGAAGGTAATCTTCTCAGTTAAATTAACAACTATCATATCCTTTTAATTGTCTCCATCGATGTTTGATTAGGCATAACTCTAGTCCCCATTGCTCCATTAACGACATTCCTATCATTTCTCCTGTGTACTCATTTCTATGTTGCACATGCGCAAAGTCATACTATCTCAAAACAGTTCTCCCTCATTTTATCATCAATAGGAGTAAACTCCTTGCAAATACACTCATTTCTTCTATCTATTGGCACATTGTCACCCATCTATCTTAGCAATCTCATTTCTGCTACACATTTTTTTTGAATATGTTTCTTAATCAAGACGTGACTATGTTATTAAAAAAAAAAAAATCAAGAAACAATTAGGCTGTGTTTGGCTACAAGAGTAACTAGCTGAGGAGTAACAAGAAGTTTGGAAAAGAGTTAACAACGAACTCTTACAACAATTTTTGTCCCCAAAAAGTAGGGGGCGAAGCGCATTAAACATTTTTCAAAAACTCAACTTTGCCCCTTAGCCGACACTTGTTCAAAGCACTGGTTTGGCAAGAGTTGGAAAGAGTATGGAGACAACTCTTACTACCACTAGTTCAGCAATTGAATGTCCAGAACTGATTTAAATGCCAATAAGTTATCCATAACCACACACGTTAGCTATCAAAAGTTGATATCTTACTAGAGAACTAAATAACTGACAGGTGTAACTGTATAGTGATAAACCAATACAAAAAAAGGTGTGAGAGTGTTTACTCAAAAATGAGTTGGAATACTTGTTACAGGCAATGGAATTTCCAGTACAGGTTCTGTGCCATTAAGTTATATATGCCCACATATTTGCTATGCAGCATTAGTATGCTAAATGAGATGTAAATACCTGACGTGTGTTATAAAAGATCTATATAGAGGTGAAGTCTGCCTTACAACCTTGCTTCCCATTGCCATTGCCATTGCCATTGCCATTGTAGCACCTGTGGCCAGCCTAGTTGAGGTCAAACCCTCTTTTACAAGATTACAAACTACGAAGCTATTGTTTCTAATTTTCTGCCAAGCATTTTTTTTATTTTGAAAATCAGATGGCAATACCCTACTTTCCGGATAGCATGGAAGGAACCTATTGCCTTTGACTTTGGGTCAGATCTTTTTACATGTTTCACACAGTCTCTATACTATTATAGACTGCTCTTATGGCAATACATAACACGATAATAAGCTCTAATAACCTTTAGCACCTGTCACTTCTTCAAACTCCTGATTGACCTTAGGCTAAGGGTTTTTGAGTAGATAGCACAAGCACAGGTTAGGGTGTGTTTGGCATGCGATAATTCTAAATTCCCGTTCGAATTTCTATGTTTCGCATAAACTTAACAATCCCGGGAATATTGAATTTTCATGGGCATCAAATTCCCTCCTTTTGTAGGAATATAATTCCTACCACGGAAGATTGGTATTCTATATTTTCATCTGATGGGAATTCATAAAAAATTAATTTACAAAATAACCCTATTTATTATTCTCATCTTTCTTCCTTGTCTTATGTCACCATGGTGATCATTGCCACCGTCACTGACAATCACAACATATTAGCACCACCATCGTCAATGATGACCACCACCGGTTACCGCCGACAGTCAACAACCGCTAATCACCCCTGCCACCACCGCCATGGACTGTCAACTGTCACCACCGCCAACCAACTACCGCCACCACTGCCAACTGTTGTTGTTGTCATCGTCAATGACCAACACTATCGATCGCTTTCATCGCTACCACCATCACCGACTGCCAGTGCAACCACCGCCGCCACCTCCTACCGACGCCACCCATCGACTGTCGTCATCACTGTTGATTATCGTCATTACCGTTGACCGATGCCACAACACAAATCATTGTTGACTATCGCTTCGACCAACGCTACTTCACCGCCATTATGTCTGCTACCGCTGCCATCGCCGACCGCCGCCCCGCAACCATCGGTGGCAACTAACAAATGCCCACCACATACCGCCACCGCCACCAATCGGTGGCAACTAACAAATGCCCACCACATACCGCCACCACCTAGCCACCACTGACCGCCAACAACCATTGATTGCCGCCACCATCATCGACTATCGACCATCGTCGGTCCACTGCTGCAGCCAGTGCTGACCATTGTCGTCGTGTCATCACTGCCGCCACCAGCACCTCAATGGTCGCCATCACCGACGCCAACCACTATCGCAGCCGTTGATGCCTCCACCACAGTGATGCTGCCATCACCACCGCCTCACCCTCCACTGCTACCTCCACCATCATCATTGCAAGCGCAACTGACGTTGTTTCTACTTTAATCACTTTAATCACTACCACTAACCTCACAAGTTTAGTTTGGGAAAACTATACTCAGGAACATCACATTCCTAAAAATCATCTCACCAAACACAACAATAGGTTATTAGCTTGAATATCTTAATTATATCATACATGATAGTGCAATATTCTTAAGAATTTAATACCAGGGAAACAAGTTCTTAATCGGTGAGAATATTGCATTCCGTGAACCAAACACACCCTTAGTGTGAACTTGAGATGCTCAGTAAATAATCTAAATAGATGTGGGGTATGAAAGTGGCAATTCATCTCATTGTCGATTATTTGTAATTGAACTGCCAAATTGTCGGAAAGAATCATTGTAGGAAAAACAAGGACAACCCTCCAGAAAAAGTTAAAAGGCAACTACTTTTCAAGTTGCTATATCTAATGTCTAAAAAAAAAGTGGAGCCAGTGTTCTAAAAATCGGTTTCATTATTCGTGCGGTCCAACACTGAATAATGATTAATCGAATTAATCGAAGATTAATTAGGGATTAATTGTTTTAAATATTTAATATATTTAATTATATTTATACACAGCTACATATGAATATATACAGTTAATTGTTGAAAATACCTAAATATTATACAAGACAATATCTAAATGTGAAGTTATAAACCATGATATGTTGAACAACAAGACAGAATAAATAAATAATAAAAAAGAAGAAGTAAGAGAACTTATCTCATCGCATTAGTAATTCAAGATTTCAAATTTTGCAACATAAATATAAATCAAAGAACTTACTTGCAAAATAAGATAAATAAAAAAATTAGTCAATTTATTAATCAAAATAATGAGCTTTAAAGAATGATG
Organism: Agave tequilana; assembly: GCA_038442645.1. Classification (NCBI taxonomy): domain Eukaryota; kingdom Viridiplantae; phylum Streptophyta; class Magnoliopsida; order Asparagales; family Asparagaceae; genus Agave; species Agave tequilana. Next base: position 34,942 of record JAVJIF010015786.1, read on the forward strand.
GAGAAAGATTGTTAAATAAGTTAATTTGAAAAATAATAAAACATAAGTATCACTTTATGCAAAATATACAATAATAAAATATCATAATATATTTACTATTTAATAAATAATAGTTCATCTACTATTTAACAAAAGATCATTATTAAATTATCAACATCACAACATAAACTACTTAGTGATCCAACACACACAAAGTGATAAGTTTTTCAAATAAAAAATATATGAAATACCTAAATGATTAATCGGAGATTAATCGGATTAATCAGGCATTAATCGGGGATTAATCATGAATTAATCGTTTTGGATCCGATTAATAGCCCGAGCGCATAATCAGAGCGATTAATGTAATATTAAGCGGGCTGCCACCGAATAGGATTAATCGGCCGATTAATCGGCTCATTAATCCGATTTTTAGAACAGTGGGTGGAGCTTGGTGGCATCTCCACTTAAACCTGCCAAACCTACATTTACAGTTTGAAAGTTCCTAGTTACAAACAGTTGATAATTAGTCCCTGGGCAAGGTGGTCCCAATAAACAAGCATAGAGATGGATAAACATAACCAAATCCTTGACTGAGATCTCCAATAATTGGACAGATCTCTAGATTCTAGAAGCCTCATTAAGCTTGGTGGTGAGGACTCCAATGGAGGGGGGGCTCACTGCAGTCCGCACAGAATGATAAGCTATTTCTAGATCCAAATGATGCAATAACGCCCATTTGAACCTAGGGCTGAAAGTAGCCTAGGCTCCTGTAGATTTATGTAAATCCAGACAGGGACCATAATATATTCAAGAGTCAGGATGTGGCCAGTTTACAGTGAGGATCTGCAAGCAAGTCCCGGCACCAGATCCAGGTTAAGTCGGAGTAAGTAATGAGGTTAGTACAGCCCAAAATCTTTCCAAGGCTTCATTTACCAATGAAGTAAATAGACTCAAGGAAACAATAAAAAGAAATGTTCAAAATTTTACGACTTATTAGCACACTGGTTGGGTATGTCATGTCCAAAGAAAGTTTTAAAGACCTCATCATAAATTTCTGCAATAGATTATATACCATGCAAGCCCTCAGGGACAAATACAGAAGCGAAACCTGGCTTGTTTAGTCAATTAGTTGGCCCATACCTAAAATTCAGGCTTGAGTATCAGCTTGAGGCTATCATTGATGAGTGGGGTTTACTCTAGCCCCGCCAGTTGCTAGCCCCAAAGAAACCACAAATATCTAATACAGATGAAAAACCATGCGAGGACATGTAGAAACCTTTTATATATAACACCACACTAAATGCAGATGCCTGAAAGACATAAACTTACAAGAAGACATGAGCTTCATATGTAATATTCAGTGAATAAGTCTACAATGATATACATACACATATATGACACCATATAATTAAACTATATTATATAATGAAACTATCTTACAAATAGGATGATAGAAGTATAATTACACCATTGCAAAGTCTTAACCATTTAGAAGAGGAATAAAAGTTATTTGTCAAGGGACAATACTTGCCAGTGGAATGATATCAAACGCATCAACGCAACATTTTCTCTCTTGGAGAGGTACTCTTCTTAAGCGAAGGAACTCTACATAAGCATCTTCCTGTATTTGTTTAAAAATCATTTTTAACTCAAGAGGGAACAATACATATTTCAATACGAAATCAATAGGAAAATGATCTGTGAGAAGCAAACCTTTGGTAAGAGGAAAACAATAGCACTTCCTTGTCGTCCTATCCGTGCAGTCCGGCCAACTCTATGTACGAATACATTTGGATCTTGAGGAGGGTCATACTAAGCAAATACACAGCACCCCTTCATTAGCATCCATCCTGATCAAACAGAGGAGACAATTCCCCTTTCGAATATACTAAAGATACAAGCACCGCATAGAATTATGTGATAACTGGAAAAAGAAAAGAAAAGGAAAGAAAGAAAACCCCAAAGTTCATGAGCAAGTACAGAGATCCTATCAACCGAAGTACAAGGGCACTTAGCAGCTATTAATGCATAGATAATCATGTATAAGGAAACAAACATATATAGCTTATTCTCCAACTTAAAAAGTAAACTGATTAATGTATAGACCTGTCTCTAGAGTAACCAGTACAACAATGTGATGATGGCCGCATCTACAAGAAATGCTACAAGACTTAAATTTAGATTAATATATGATTCCTCTAACTTCTCTTTGCCACTTAACTTCTTCCAATCCTCTTTTCTTCAACCTTTTTGTGTATTGTTTACTTCTTATTCTTTCCTCCTCTTTGCTCCTCTTCTTTTCCTCTTCAGTTTTCTTTAAGCATTAATGAATTCAGACATTATATCATGTCCAATGACGTGATTAGCAAAACTCCGTTTAAAACTCCTTTTTCCAAGGAAAAAAAAATTGCCACCTTACGTTTACACCTCCGTTTAAAAAGAAAGACGAGCCGAAAATATGATTCTTTTGACAAAATCTTTTTAACCCCATTTTAAACATGTTTTTTTATGGTTTTTCCCCCTTTTTCAAAAGAAATATTTTAGTATCATTTGTACTAAATTTGCAATATTATTTTATTTTTGAAAAGTTCTTTAACTTTAGTTATGATTTAGTCATAGATCTTTGTTAGTAAATCTATTTAACCATTAAGCAATAAAAATATGCTACAATTACACTCAAAAAGTATTTACCATTTCTTTATTTTGATTTTGGGAATTTAGGTCGTAGCTTGGTGCAAGCAGGATTTGAAACCTAGACCTCGTACCCGCTACAAATAGGTTTTTACCATTGTGCTATAGCAAGTCAGAGACACTTGCTATTTACCATTTCTTAATATTAGATAATACTTTACTTAAATATACATTTTATATATATATATATATATATATATATATATATATATATATATTAGGTGATCAGCATATAAATTTAGACATATCCTATACTATTTTACATGTTTTTCTTTTAGCTAAAATGTTTCAAACACAATACATTAGATATCCGATTTTCCAACGTCGTCTTTTTACACTTTTTTTTGCTTAGATTATGTACTAAACACAAATATTTAACATTCTGTTTTTCTCGTCCTAATAAATAGTATTTAGAGGCATATGGAGTTATAGAAATATTATGAGTCGTAGTTTGAATAGGATTTATCTTCTATATGGTTTATAAGGAAGGTTTGCTTATGGTTTTACGTAATTGTATTTGATACTCTAATAATCAATAAAGATGTAGTCTTTCGTAGTTTAAGAAAGATGTAGCAGTATGAATCAAAACAGATCAACGAGTTTAAATAGGAGTAGCTCCAAACCTATAACTCAAGCATCAATGGCTGAAGAGATCTTGTTATTTATAGGATTCATTGTAACCCTAGATTGTATGTAGCATGATTTCAAATATTATTTCGATATATATGATAGATATCGTATCGGGTTTTGAGGTACCCGATATGATATTAACCTTATAATATTGATCATTGCTGGGTCGATGTTGATGCTAAGCCCCTTGACCGTCAAATCGCCCATATGGGCAAATATCACTATGATATCATCATACGGAAATTTTCCAAGTCCTCATTTGTAAAGGTTTATGGTTTTGATGTGATATATTTTTTCCTCGGAAGATTAACCACCTGGACGTTCCACGTATAATTTTTTATGTTAGAATGAGGACATGTCTCTTGTCATAAGTCCTCTTGAGATAACATGGATGATACCAGTCAATGCTGCTCCCCGACCACTGACTCGCTAGCCTAAGGATTAAAGGCTTTCAGTGTGGCAGCTACAAAGGAAGGGCATTCTTTCTTGCAAATTACCTTAGATGACCTTTTTGAGTCAAAGACTTAATGTCATTCTTCAACTAATGACATTCATTTATTTCATGGTCGTGGTCTCGATAATAATAGTAATATTTAGCTTATTGCGACTATTAGCCAGTGTTCTCATAGGCAAAAGGATCTTATTCAACAAGTCATTCATCACCTATAGAAGGATGTCATGGAGATGTGTTGATAGGTCCACCTATCAAACTTTGGCAACAGATTCCTCACTTCTTTCTTCCCCTTCTCTCTATCTTGATCTTCTTATTTTCTTTTCTTATGTTGCTTGGCTCGCATCTTAAACTCCCTTTCACGCCTGGAGCGCGTGCCTTTTTAGTGTTCATGTATCTCTCTCCCTCGGGAATGAAGCCATCGAGGTCTTCGAGAGGATCACTTCTTAAACTCCTTTTCACGCTAGGAGGGCGTGCCTTTTAGTGTTCATGTATCTCTCCCTTGGTCATAAGGGTGTAGAGGTCTTCAAGAGGATCAGTATATAGGGAGTTGGCAAAGTGCGAGTTGCTAACATTGTTTGTGAAGGCGACAATCGGAATTTTAGGGCTTCAGTCTTCAGCACTCCAACTGCTCTACTTTGAATCCCTTCAATAGTCACTAGAAAATTCACTCTCCTTGTATTATGACAATCAGAGCAGTCAGGTTCTTCTATTGTTACCTGCTTATGATGAAAAAATGTCTAGGAGAAAGAACATCTAAAACTTTTAGTTTAAAGCACAAGCTTTCTCCCCTTTTAAGAATCAACCATCCGTCTTCCTCCACCCGACCACTTTTTCCCACCAAATAGACAAGATGACAAATGATCATATAAACCCTAAATAAAATTTCTTTATGTCTAAAAACTATACATAATGAGTTATCTATATAACTTAAATAAACATATATCTCCTCAATACCCAAACGACCCGGATGGAAAGATGAAGGACAACCATTACAACAAATCAAGCTTCATTCCTTTCCGCAAATATGACTCATCACCTTTAATGTTTGTTGTGCAAATACCCTGCATGTTTTGTTTCTATTGCTTCTCTCAAGTATTTATTTGGCACCGAATGAAAAAGACCTTTGACTCCTCAAATATGTACTTACAAGGATTATTATATTATTTGTCGATGACATGAAGATGAAACTCAAATGTGGTAACAGTTTTCTCACAGTGATCACAAAGAGTACATTCTCTTGTAATTTTTTTCAATTTAGAGCATGTCTCTTTTAGTGGTATTTGACTCTTCTATTCTCATGTATAACATCTTGATCTATCATTCATGACAGGACTGTCAGAGTATATGAGACAACATCTCTATTCTTATTCTTCATCTTCTTTACAGGTTCTCTTGCCATTCTAATCAAAGAAAAAGAATACTTGTAAGATTTGGAAGTGACAGTTAGAAGGGAGATTATGGTTTTTTAATTGATTTGGTCGGTGGATTCTATTAAACCTTATTTGTCATCTTTGTTCAGCTTCTAATTAGGTATGATTAGCATGTGCTGAGTTATAGCAAAGTCTTCACTGCGTTCACTCCATCTATTCCCTTCCTCTTGCACTCCTACAATCTGAATCTTTTGTTTCTCTATCTCCACTTTGATCTCCCATTAAAACAGGAAAGAAAAAGAAAAAGAAAAATATCATTATAATTGTTAGCTTCAAATCTAAAAAAATATATATTCTTGTTCTTTGATCAGGATAGCAAGAGGTCGGACAAATAAGACGAAGAATAAAAAAAGAGATACTAATTCATATAATCGGACAATTCTGTCACGGATCATAGATCAAGATGTTATATGTGAGAATAGAAGAGTCAAATACCACCAAAAGATACGTGTCCTAACTTGAAAAAATTACAATAGAAGGTATTCTTTACGATCACCGTGAGCAAATTGGTACATGTGAGTTTCATCTCCATGTTAGCGGCAAACAACGTCACCATTGTTGTGAGTACATATCTAAAATATCAAAGATCTCTTTCATTCAATGTCAACTAAATGTTTAGAAGAAACAATAGAAACCAAAAATACAGGATATTTACACAACAAACATTAAAGATGATGAGTCATATTTGCGAAAAGAAAGTTTAATTAGTTATAATGATTGTCCATCCTTCCATTCGGATTGTTTGGGTATTAAGGAGATATACATTTATTTATGTTATATAAACAACTCATTATGTATAGTTTCTATATATAAAGAAAATTTATTTAGCCTTTATTTGATTGTTTGTCTTCTTGTTTATTTAGTAGAGAAAAAAGTCTTGGGTGGAGGGAGACCGGATGGTTTTGAATCTTTTGATCCTTAAAAGGCAAAAATCTATTTTTTAAACTAAATGTTCTACATGTTTTTCCTCCTAGTCCCCCCTCTCTTCCTAGCAAGAGTCTTCATCGCCATCGATGAAGAATGTAGAGGAGTTGGAGGTTAAAGACGATAGCTCCATCATTTCAATTGCCTCCCTCACAAACAACAATCAACTAACACTTGGCCAAGTCCCTATATGTTGATTCGCCCAAAGACCTTGACACCTTCATGATGAGAGAGATATATGAACACTGGACAGTCAGAGGCCTCCTGACGTGAAGGAGAGTACGAGATGTGATCCTAGCAACATAAGAGAAAAGAAAAAGAAGACCGAGACAGAGAGAAGGAGAAGAAAAAAGCAAGGAGTCCACCCTGAAAGCTTCATAGATGGATCCCTCTTAACGCACCTTAGTCCCACATCCTTATGTAGGTAAAGAATAACATGTTGGAGAAGACCTCTCTGTCCATGATGGCACCTCATAGCCGCAGTAAAGTATATATTGCTACTATCATCAATACCATTGTCATGAACGGATGTTATTTGTTGAAGAATGAAAGTGAATCTTGAATCAAAAAAGGTCATCTGATGAGGCAGTTTGTAGGAAAGATTGTGCTTCCTTCTTAAGTGCCCTTGAGACAAGTGCCTTGAGTGACACATCATGCTCGTGGTGATCATGCTCCAAGGGGTCCTTCTGATGGTAGTGCTCTGGCCGAAATCAATAATATTGATACTAAAAACCCTTTGCTGACATTGATACTAATACTGAGAATCTGTGATTTAAATCGTGGTTGTAGTTTAGCAGTCATGTACTTCAAAGAAACAAAATAAAGATTGTTTATCACCAACGTGCTTATTTAAATCTACTCCTTAATGATGGTGCAAAACTCCCCAAAACCTAGTAGTATAGAAATTACCAACAAGGATGTCTAATTGTACTTTCAGGATAACTTGTTATACGCAATTTGGAGTCTTTACGAAGTGAGGAGATTTTTAGGTGCATATTTTGCTAATGATCATCGTACATGTACATATTCTATGGGCAAGTGATCAAGAAATATTGATTCTTTAATAAATATTGTCCATCAGTTTAGCCTAATAAGTTACTTGGGTTGTTCCACCATGACGAATGGCTTTTAAAGAATAGCTTATATTTTATAATCACCATTTCCGTTAGATTGAGATAGTTTTGGACCTTTGGTGACCTTATGGAATGTCATCATGACCACGGCTAGTATCCTAGCATTTTGTAGAGAAAGATAGAATAGAATGTAAAGGATAAATTGCGCAATTCTACCGCTAGCTGCCACTGAAGGTCAAGCATTTACCAGTTAGTGCCAAAATCCTAGCTAAGGCAACTTCGAATGAGCTAACCAAATAACAGCAGAAAGTATGCATATCCACTTAGGCTCAAATGAAGTATCATAACATGAAAAACATTGTTTGATCTGTTTTTTCAAACATTTTACGAATTTAGGTTACCAAGGTACTCTTCATATAAAAACCCTTCTAGCAACTAATAATCATTGATTCATTACTTTCTCAGAAGTGACCCCTGTATTTTTGTAGCAATATGAACAAAATGCATGCTACCATTTTTGGTCAAACACCTTATAGAAACGACTACTTTAACCTATAATATCAGTACTTCAAAGCTAACTTCTATCAAATGATAGAATTAGACATAGCCTGTTATTACCAATAACAAATTAGAATGTTTTTGCAGTAACTGGATTAAAGGATTTACCTGTATAATCCAATCAACGCCTGGAATGTCAAGTCCCCTTGCTGCTACATCAGTACACAGAAGAACACCATTTGGGAGTTCCGTAAAGGATGCCAATGCCTTCTCCCTCGCAGTCTACAAAAAATACAAGATTTAAAACTCAGCAGAGATTAAAATGTACTGGTCGAGAGATTGATTGCAAAAGGAAGCAAGTAATTATATACTTTGAAGTCATCATTTTCCTCACCTGCTTCATCTTCCCATGAAGAAGAATTAGTGCAGAGTCTTTAAGAACAGTAAGCTGTGGAAGAATTTTCCCCCAATAGTCAACACATGCACATGTCATGAAGTAGCTGTAATCAAGATTAGAAGATAGGGCCATTCAGAAAAGAAACATAGCATTCTGCAGTATCATAAACATTAAGTGTTGTATAGAAAGTTAGCGAGATGTTGCCAGAAATTCACACATATCCTTACATTATAATCTTCTTTGAAGTGTTCTGTGATAGGAAGTCAACAAGCTGTGATGGCTTTCTCTCTGCTTCACATAGCAAATACTGCAAAACATTGAAGAATTTAGAACACAAACTAGAATTAGAAGTACAGAATATTCAGTATATCGGTTGTTATGGCAACAGAAGTGTAGAGCAGAATCCTTTATAAGATTCAGTCTGACACATTCCACTTATATGTCAGAACATGAAGTCAAATACTCTTCAAGGCCAAAAAGGAAAAGTTTAAGGTCTTTCAATTTTATAATATACACGGATGTGAATCAGTAACGTACTGACCCCATTGAGATGATAGGCTTGATAATATGGATCAAATCTCCAATTAATGAGCGTGAGAATGGGCTTTATCTTCTCTCAAAAAAAAAAAAGTAAGTTTTTTCAAATATCAAACTTTTTGTAGAGCTCTTCCATTCAAATCCTTCAATGCAAGATGTAAGAAGCTTATCTAATCCATCTACGAGCCCTTCAATGCCAGCGATCGAGGTCCCACAGCCCCACAATGGAACATTTTACCAGGAAGGGAATTGTACATGATATTCCAGAAAAGCATCGCAAATATACAAACTTTTCTTGTTTAAGTTAACAATACAAACTATGTTGCATGGATCAAAGAGGCATGCCAAATACTTGGATACTCTGATAATTGATGGGTACGTATAGGATACTCCTTTGAAGTAGCTTAAAATATATGACACATTTTCAGATGTAACAAAAATATCCAAGACCAAGAACTCGGAGATCTAATGGATGAATTATGGGGTTCTATTTGATACGGATGCATTTATATAATTTTTTTTACTTTCTCCAAAAGAAATGTAATTATTCAAGTATGATTGGTGTATGTGACTTGAAAATAATTATAGTATCCAAGTTAGTGTTTTCTCATCTGCTATAGCCTTAAAAAATGCTTGTTATAGATAAAGAACATTAGCACACATCACATACATGTATAGGCACGCATATAATATTACTATTGCCATATCCACAATGTATTTGTATCCTACTTTTTCTAGGATTTGCTATACCCACATACCTTTATGTTGTATCTGTATACGGTGCATCATAGCATACAAATGAAGGCTGGTAACAAGAAATTTGACAAATTCAAGATATAAAGTAATCATGAAATATTTTTTAAAATATAATTATTATGCCGAATCAATAATCATGAAATATTCTAGATAATATAATTATGTATAAACTGGTGTTTATAATGATTGAGATTTTGAGGATATGAAAACATTATATAAGCTGATCACACGTGAATTAACTTATGTGTAAACTAAATATGCTCAAGTCCATGCAGTCTAAAACAAAATGAACAAACATATCGACGATGCATGCAATATATATACCTCTATATGAAGCCCTAAAGGCGTTTTGGAAGCAGCTGATTCTTGTGAGGATGTCAGGTTGCCTAGTGGTTTGGTTTCTGTTCGAACTTCAACCCTCACAGGGTTTCTTAAGCCAGCCCTCAAAAGCTCTTCAACTGCCTCAGTTTGGGTTGCAGAGAAAAGCCCTGTCCTTCGAAGTTTGGGTAACCGAGATATGACAAAAGTAATTTGCTTCTGGAAACCCATATCCAACAGCCTATCAGCCTCATCTAGAATCAAGATCTGTTTAAACAAAACAGGAGAAAAAAGAGAATGTAATCAGATAATCAGCATGAAGTATGCAGCAAATCCCAGAAATTTAAGGGCACGAAATCATAGGCATTTAATTGAAGTGTGATAGGAAATCAAAGTGCTCCGAGCATGCTTTCCTTATCTCTTTTTAAAGGAAAAATAAGAAGCGGTGTTTACATTCATGACAGGGATGATACACATAAAGGATAAACATTAGTATTCCACAATAGTTCAGACTAACTTATTAAGTTCCAATTTAATTTTGAGACAGGCAATTTTTTAAATCATTTGATTTCGTTTCAACTGCTAAAGTCACGTGATTTGGCATGAGGTAGGTTGGCCTTTAAACAATATTTGATATCACATTCGCTTTCATCTATAGGGCATAACCCCCTACCACCCACCCAACCCCACCCAAAAAAAAAAGAGAGAGAGATATAAGAAAAGAAAAGCCCGCTGAGAAAAACGGAAGAAACGTCACATTTTCATTTTCTTCCGGGATACAACACCATACAAAAAAGAAGCCTAGTTTCGGATCCAACCAGATTAATGGTCACACAAGATGGCTAGCTACAGATGCATGCATGTTAATAACATAAGAGTGCAGTAACGAATAAATAATATTATTGCCATCTTAGCCTTCTCTTATTGAGATGGGGCTGGGCCGGCTGGCTATGGAGCACATGGCTCCATAAAAGGTTTGTGACAATTTATAACCAGTAGACAACTTGACATCAGACATCCAAATTTGTGCCAAATTTCCCACCATGGATGGATGAGAAAGAGGCTTACCGTAATCATCAAACGACAGTTGGCATAGGGAAACATACATTATCATCCATGCAATTTAAGCTCATGCACCAAGAAGCAAGGAGCACAACAATGAACCATTCACCAAAACCTATGAAATGTTCGATTTTTCAAGGAACTACATATTTAGTAGTGAGTGACATTAAATATTTTATATTCACAGGTGAACCAGTGATAAACAAGGTACCCATTTCCGCGCCAAAATGCTCAATGGTATTTGGTACAACATTATAGGATGCATTTAAGGTTTGCTTCAGTACAAGAAGCATAAAAAGTTGCAAAAGAGTGCAACAGGGAGGAACAAAGAATTAGCTGTCGAAAGAATATGTGACTTAAGATGCAAAACAGAAGCTAGATATAGATTGACCGAACCACAAAAGAAGGGTAACACAATGAAACACATAGAAAGCTAATGGCCCTAAAACAAGAAACAATGTCATTAGTTTTTTCTTTGGCAAAGTGTTTGCGAACCATGATTCGTCAAGATGTACAGGTTTATAGTAATCTAAGAATATTGGTCCAGTCACTCGGAAAGGAAAAAGTTTCCATTGACCTATAGAATGTAGTGCTTCTCAAAAAAATTCAATGATTCATTGGTTGCGCTCCTTACACTTTTTCCCTATTCTGGAAGTGGAAGGTCTCGCTGCTATTTAGAAAACCTTTTCTAAGGGTCCAAATTTCAGCTACTTGTCAAATTTCAGCACTTCATATTCAGAGCTAGGTCTAAGTTTCAATTTCACAAAATAGCAACCTTGTTCTTAGGGGGGGAAATGGCCATGCAGCATAATGTGTTTGCATGGAATGGTTTCATACTTGCGTCATAAGCATTTCCACAAGCATTGACCATGCTCTAAACACCTTCAATGATACTGAATTGAAATTCTAGTCAGTACCTAAAGATTTAGGGAAAATATTTCTATGACCAAAGTTTGAGGCGGAATTAATTTTATACCCACATAATTTTGTTTTCAAGTATACATCAATTTTTAAGAGCCCGGTAATTTTAAATTGTATAACTCTTGTAATAAACGTATTAAGTTACAATATAAATTTTATTTTGAAAATCCAAATTTTATCCCTCATGACTTCTCTCAAATGTGGAATCAGAAGCAGCCCCACGATGGGCCTAACTGCCCCGCAGCCGGAGACGCAAGGGTTGTTGATCGTGTGCGGCAAGGGCAATTGGCCCTGCTCGCGATGAGACCCGCTCGGCCACGCGTGCGGCGAGAGCGACTGGACCACCCCTAGCGAACTGCAACCAAGGCACATGACTGCGGGGGCGGGTTTTGAGACGCACAAGGGTTGACGATCGCATGGGGCAAGGCAATCGACCCTGCTCGCGACAAGACCCGCTCGGCAGCGCGCGCAGCGAGAGCGACTGGACCGCCCTTAACGAACTGCAACCAAGGCATATGACTGCGGAGATGAGCTAGTTAGCTAAGGCGGGTTTTGCGAAGCAGAGTGGGTTTGGGTTTACATTTAGGTTTGGATTTTAGGTTTAGGTTTTGACTTTAGATTTAGGTTTTGAGTTTGGATTTAGGTTTAAATTTTGGGCTTTGAGTTTGGATATTTCATATGTGAATGGAGAGGAAAATGAGAGATGGAAAAGTGTTAAAGAAGATAGGCAAAAAAAAAGTATTCTATAAGAATATGTATTAATCACTATACTGGTGTATATGCTATTTTGGTGTATAATAGGCTATGGTTGTGCATAACATGCTAATGGTCTATAATATATTATGGTTCTATATAATATGTTATATTAGTGTATAAAATGCTATAGTGGGGTATAATATGCTATTGTGGATTGAAGACTAAATTTTGGATTTACATATAATAATAGCATATTCCATATAATGATAGCAACTACCTATAAAAGCACCAGTAGCATTTTCACCAAGCGCGATTTTACACCATTAGATTATCATAATAAATTCTCACTTTTGATTGAGAAAGAGAGAACCTCAAGTAACAAAGAATCTCAAATCATAATAGAATTGATGTATTGAGCCATTGTTATTACAAATCATCACTGTTAATTGATAAAAATAATCTTAATTAAAAAAAAGATTTCTAAATCAAACCAACCCATGATTGAGAAAAGAAGAATCCAATTAAAAACTTATATCATGCAATCACAATTTTATAAAAAAATAATTAATTGACTCCTACTCTTTTCCAATATCTTGTGATATAAAAAAAGAAAAAAAGCCAACACTTATTGTTCAGTATCCTATGATAAAAAATAAATAAAAATTGACTACTCTACATCCGACTCCTACTTCTACTCTTAACTGACTCCTACTTCTATTCTCTTAATCTTTTCTTTCAACTGTTAATTTAAAATTTTAATTTACTTCCGTTAGTCAACGAAAAAAGAAAAGTTTTCTTTCTTTAATTTTCAACTCTAATCATGATTCTAATTGTGAAACCTGTTAGATTTCAAATTCACAAATAATTTCTACTATGGGTCTGTTTGGTTGTCGTAATTGACCGTAATTCGTAAGTCGTAATTGGTAAAATCTTTTACAGTTGTAAATGAGTTACATGCATGTAGTTTTACGGTGTTTGGTTGGCAATATAAAGTTGTAAATGGGAAAGTGTATTGTATTTTACGGTGTTTGGTTGTCGTAATATGTAAGTCGTAAGTGAAAAAGTTGACCACAAAATTAACTATTTGGTAATTTAAAAAGTTTTAATATTGCAAATAAATACTAAAAATGCTAAATATTAAAAAATTAATTGTAAGTAGGTTGTAAGTGAGTGATAATTGAATTGCAAGTGAGTGGTAGTTGAGTTGCGTAAGTCCTTTACGAATTACGGTCCAAACAAACGTCGTAGTTATAATTGAGTTGTAAGTCATTTACGAATTCAGATTTTTACGACTTTTACGACGAAACAAACAGCCCCTATATATAATCCTCTAAGATGCTCTTTTCTCACCAAAAGAGAAATAAAAAGTTGAAGTTAGGAAAGAAAATAAATGCAAGTAGAAGAAGAAAAGGTACGAAAGAAACTTTAAAATTTTTTATAGTCTTTTTCTTCTTCTTTTTCTTTTTTTCTCTCTTTTTTCTTTTTAGATGTAATTTTATTAAATAGGTTATTGTACTAGAATATTTTTTATGGAATTTGATAAAATACCATTTAGATAATTTTGTTTGATTATTATGAACATAGTTGTCAATATTGTTTGATACATGATACCTACGTACAATACGGTACGATATGGCAAGAAAACGATATGAATTGGAAGGATGTATCGAGGTAGGTTAGTTATCATACGATATGCCATACGTATTCTTACGATCCGATACGTATATACGATATGCAGTATGATACGATATGAACTTTGAATTATTTAACACGTTATCTTCAAATTTTAATTGGGGTTTTGGGTTTTATTTGAGTTACAAGGTCGTTATATATTTAGCTATAAGAAATAGATTGGAGGACCCAATAGATTAGGATTTTTTACTTAATCTATGCCCTCTTCTTATCTCTTGGTCATCTTAATCTTCAAACACGTCAATTCTAGCGATAAGAAGCTTTGTTGACCATCTTTCAGCCTTGTCTAATTCTCTGTGTTTTATTTCAGTATCTCTTTGATCTGATTCAGTCTTTGTTTTATAATATCAATGTTATCCGAAATATGATATTTAATTGTTGACTATTTAATTGTTTGATTAATTACTCTAAAAAATTACTAGATGTAATGTATTACTACTTAATTGTTTAATTATTAGCTCACTTAATTCGATATTGATTTAATTATTGGAACTAACTAACTTTATTAAGTATATGTTAGTTGCTCTTTGATGTTTTAGTATAAATTAGTGTGACACCAATAAAAAGCATATTATATAATAAGTGTTTAATTAAGAGTTTGTTTTGTGATACTATTTTAATTAATAACTTTATGGTCATTATACTTTAAAGTTGGAAGTAAATTTTGTGTATATACTTATTTACGTATATTTGAATTTTATATGATTGTCCTTCAGGTTATTAGCATATCTTCTTATTTATTCGTTGTTTTATGTTTAAATTTGTCTACATTTTTGTGATATATATTTTTATGTTTAATTGCTTAACTATTGAAAGAGTTAACGTATCTTACTATAAACATGATATGCAATACGCTACCTATGGAAAATGATATTCGATACACATCGAGAGTTGACAACTTTGATTATGAATTTGATGGCAAATTTTATGGAACTTTATGAATTCTAGAGCTAATAACCAACTGTTAACCCATGTTGTGAAGTTGTATGATTTTAGAGACAGTTCAGAATAGAAAAGAAAGTTTCAAGAGAAAGGCAAGTTTACGCTCTTATATTTTGCTTTTTAAATTACTTTTTTTTCTTTTAAGTGTACTTTTATTTTATAAATTCCCACTTAGATAATCTCTTTTGATTATTATGAAAATTTTAAAATAAAAATATAAGTTTGGATGATGGGGTTCAAACTGGGCTCTATCAAGAAAAGAATAGTCTCATACCACTGTGCTCCAAGGGAATTTGTTTGATGACTATGAAATTGATCACAAAATTTTGATTGATGAAAAAAGAAATTCAAATTCACATGCACTTGGTGCACATGCATTTTTACTAGTTTTTCAAATATAGTATATATTGTAAACTATAGCATATTTATTCCAACTTACCAATTATTACTAGTAATAGCAAATATGTTCCAATTATAGCATATAATGCACAAGAATAGAACGTTTTTTCCTTCTAAATACAGCATATTATTGTTGTTATAGCATATTTCTTCCATGTATAGCACATTATTGCAAATAATAGCATTAACATATTCTACTTAAAATTGTTGAAGCAATGAATGACAAGTTTTTATAATTATTTTATTAATTAATTAATTTTATAAATTAATTAGTATATTATTAAAAATGATAAAGTATTCTACTAAGCTATTGTTATATTATTAAATATAATATAATAAACAATTATTAAAATAATATTATAATAACTTAATATTTAAAATATATTTTTAAATGCTTTTAATTTTTTATTTTCTAATTAGGACTTAACTTTATGCTCCTTTAGTTTTCAAAATTAATTGTATACTCTATCTAGGTTCATATTTACATCTACATCCAGAGGTAAATGTTGATTTCAACATCATACAATGCTAGTATGGATAGTTATTCAACTTGTTAAGTGGAAATTGGATTTCGGGTATAAATATAAACTTGAAACTACGTCGGCATAAAGTTAATTTCGCATCAAACTTTTTGGTCATGGAATTAATTTTCCCAAATATTTATTAATAATAAGAACAATCTGGAAAATGTGGCTCTCGTCGTCTGGACAAAAGCTCAAAATGGAAATCAATTGCTTCATTAGTTATTCGTGAAGTCAATTTCATTCTATACTGGACAAAGTTGACAAAAGGTAGCACATACCAGTTTAATGCTAGAAGGAATGGTAGACATGTCTGAGTTACTTTTAAAAGTTGAAGCATCAAGGTATCCTTCAAATTGATAGTGAAAATAACCAAGACAAAAACTGCTTTTATATATAAATTCTTTTAGTTCATAATTAGGGTATCCTCCTATCCACTACATATAACTCTATGCATGGCAAGACATCCTGTTCTCAACCAGGACACTTCTGTGGTCACCAATGTTGCATTTGGGATGTAACATGATTCCGATGGGAATGTTGAGTACAAAAAGAGCAAGGTGGTTTTCATCATTTGACATTTTCAGGGGAAAAAATTGTAAACTTCAGGATTTTGTAATGGTTTACCGAGTAAATGAACAATATAAAACTGTCACAACAATGGCGCATTAGATAGTATGATAGGTTGCATGTCAAATGATATAGATTATGTGTCAGTGCATCTGGAGTAATACATGCAGTCCAGTGGTATTAAGATAGAATGGGATGTTACCTAAGAAAATAGCAAAACGTTCTTCTAAGATAGTCAAATGAGTAGAGATAAGTAATTAATTTTATTAGCACTATGAAGATTATAAAGGATATGTCATAACTGAAAAGGTGATTAGCTTAATAGTTGCATTTGGGGAGGATATAAAGATGGAAAATACAGATTATGGCAACATCCACCCCGTAAGAAGAGACCAAGAAGCAGCATTGGACTTATGATGTATCCTAAATTTATAATGGGATATAAATGAAAATTGTTTAGCTTAATAATTGCATTTATGCAGGATATAGAGATGGAAAATAAGGAAAGATCGCAGCATCCAAAAGAAGTCTTCAATGCAGATACGATTTGAGAGAAGGGCAACGAAAACCCAGGAAAAAGTTATTGAAACTTTTTAATAACAGTTAATAAAGTAAGGTCCAATTAGTTTGCCAAGAAGAATGACATTTGATATATGTCCATGCCTCCGTGGTCATTCAACAAGAAACGTCTATCAATATTACATCAAGTCTATACCAACAGAACAATATCCATCAATATGTCATCTACCAGAATTAACTATAGCAAATGCTCCAGATTATTGGGCAGAATTTTTGTACCCTGATATCAACATAACCTCTGAAATGAATGGCATAATGTTATTATTCAACAAAGGCATGGGGTCTGCAGAAGATTATATATCAATTAACAATTAAGCTTAAGGTAATAAAGACACTGGAAGATAAAGAAGGTTGACAGAAAATGGAGCGAATTAATTAAATCATAAAAGAGGCTTGAATAATTTGTGTTACTCAAATCTGATGAACATGAAGACACATGAAGTAAAATAATGACATTGTTCATGGACATAATAAATTTTGGACAGCTACTAATATTAAATTTATAAGAAACTCAAAAGTAGCACCACACCAACGAAAAACTGAAGGTAAAGAACTTGAAATAGTCAGGAGATTTGCAGTATAACCAAGACATAGAGGAACCAGAAGCACATGGATGTTATAGCTCTAGGAGAAAGAAGATGTGCAATGACTAAGTCCAGGTTTGGATAACACGTGGTATCTGGTAATGGTTTTCAATCATGTCATGTGATATTTATTCTGTTTCGATATTGTATTCTAGTCTTTTTAAGAATTCAACTTAACCCTGACATGACTTATCCTCAAGCTCTTTCTCCACCCTCTCTTCTCCCTCATCCTGGTTTTCTTTTTTTAATAAGCCTTGTCCATAATCATGTTCTTGATTTACTCTAACCTGAAATCTAAGTCCTTTAAATATAAAGACACACAAAAAGGTTTAACTAAAGGAAAATAATTTGCCCTAGTATATCCATAATGCCAAGTCAAATGCTTCCACAAACTATTCTATTAGATACTATTATAATGCACTAATTTGCTTCTAACTCTTTCCAATATGATGGCAGGGGGAGGTTTCTTCAAACTAACAAAAATAAGGGAGACAGGAATCAGAATTGAAGACTCCCATTCTTGATCTATTTGATAGATTCCCAACAATTATTCCCAGATACGCAATTGGCCAAGCATATCTTAAACTAGGAATTAGGCATAGTTACCAGAGTCAAGTTTGATCCCATTTTTCATAACTATTAAATCCTGTTAGGGCCTGAACGGATTGCTACCTTCCTGTGTTGAGCAGAAATTCATGAGTTTCTGCACAAAATTATTAATTTTTTTTTTAAAGAAAATGATAGTTACAACATTAATAATAGTAAATATGGACGGATAACAAGTTATATAGCTCATGTAATGCTGTCTAAAAAAAAGATAGATTCCTTGCAAACAATTAGAGACATAAAACTAGCTATAGAAAAAAAACATAAAAACATGCAATAAATTCCACACTGGATGCACCATGCAGCTTGTATCAAAATAATGTTAAAATAGGGATGCATCTTCTAATCAAACTTACTGTCAGTAATTATTGTGATCAACAGTAAACCTGGCGGTCTATTTCAAGTTGCCACAGGGTACAATTCCTTGCTATATCAAAGTAAAATTGGAAAACAAAATGCTCTGGAATATAAAACCAATTAAAGGATAAATACCTCAAAGCTCCGGAAATCTAGGACATCTACACGCTCCATTATATCATACAGCTTTCCAGGGGTACCAACCAGTATGTTTGCTCCTTCCTCTTCTATTTTCTTGACATCTGTTTTTATGTCTACCCCTCCAACAAGAAGTACAGTCTTGACATTTGGGATGGTTGAGAAGAAAGGCTGTGCAACATGGTATATCTGAGATGATAATTCTCTTGTTGGAGAAATAATCACCCCCATCACCTGGATAAGGAAAATAGAATATTTAAGACATCATGAACGAAGAATAAACTATATAATGTGATTTAACAATCTATGGGTATTCAAATTACAAAAACTACGTATAAATCGAACTTGGGAGTTCAATATGAAGGGCAGTCCGATGCATGATGCCTCCACAATTGCAGGGATTGGGGAGGATCAGACGTACACAACCTAGAGACGATGTTTCTATCACTCATACTATTGACCACAAGGCAGCAATGGTTCGCTGTCTTGAGAAAGACTTGCTAAATTTAAGTTCTCTCAAGGGTAAAGGAAAGTTTGGAACTTGATTAGGACTAAATGGTTTCATACAAGTACATTTCACTCATGATTAAATTCCAAATAACCCCATTCTTATATATGTGGGTACATGCGGAAGGATTCGAGCCCGAATCCTTCCCACTCAAACTCAATCTCACGACATTCAAATACAAGATCCACTACATTAAGTTGATTTGCATTGTTTAAAGTAATTAAAAATCAAAAATCAAGTGTTTTGAATATTTTTTTCTCATCCATCAAGTAAGCGCAAAATGGACACCGAAAATAGTATTTTACTTAAATCTATGACTTTAGACATATAAATTCTCGATCCGATCATTTGATCGTGATCTAAAAATTTAAAAACTCCGCACATCAATTTTTTTAGGTTTCAAATATTATACACCGTTAAACTAACCAACTCACAATTTCGGATGTTTATTTTGCACCTACTTGATGTATGGGCAAAAGATATTCAGTACATTTGATTTTTTATTGTTAGTTACTTTAAATAATGTAGATAAACTTCAACAGACTGGATCTCTTATTTGAATGTCGTGGAATTGAGTTTGAATGGGAAGGATTCGGGCTCGAATCCTTCCGGAACTACACAAGTGTGTGTATATATATACACACTTGTGTAGTTCTGGAAGGATTCGAGCCCGAAGCCTTCCCACTCAAATACAAACATACATCATTCGAATACAAGATCCATTCCGTTGAAGTTGATTTATATTATTTCAAGTATCTATAAATCAAAAATCAAGTATTTTAAATACTTTTTTCTTATGCATCAAGTATGAAAAAACGGACGACCTAAATAGTGAGTTGGTTAGTTTAACGGTATAGAACATTTGAAACCTAACAAAAATTAGTTTGTAGGGGTTTTTAAATGTTTAGATCATGATCAAATGACCGGATCGAGAATTTGTATGTTTAAAGACATAGATCTAACCAACTCACTACTTTCAGCCGTCCATTTTGCGCCGCTTGATAGATGGCAAAAAGTATTCAAAACACTTAATTTTTTATTTTTAGTTACTTTAAATAATATAGATCAACTTTAACGGAGTGGGTCTTGTAATTGAGTGTCAGATGTTGGTATTTGAGTGGGAAGAATTCGGGCTCGAATCCTTCTAGAACTACACAAGTCTATATATGTGTGTGTAGACTGAGATCCTTTCAAAAGGATTCGGACCCGAGTTCTTCCCACTTAAATTCAACCCCGAAAAATTGCAAGATCCACTCCGTTCAAGTTGATCTACATTATTTGAAGTCTCTAAAAATAAAAAAACATGTCATTTGAATACTTTTTACTTATCCATCAAGTATGTGTAAAATAGACGGCCGAAAATAAAATTTTGCTTAGATCTACTACTTTAAACATACAAATTCTCAATCCGACCATTTGATCATGATTTAAACATTTAAAAAATCCTACGCATCAATTTTTGTTAGGTTTAAAATATTATACATTGTTAAACTAAACAACTTACTACTTTCGGCTGTTTGTTTTGCAACCACCTGATGAATAAGCAAAAAGTATTCAAATACCATAATTTTTTATTTTTAAAGACTTCAAATAATGTAGATCAACTTGAACAGAGTGGATCTTGTATTTGAATGTCGAGGGGTTGAATTTGAGTGGAAAGAATTTGGGTTTGAATCCTTTTGAATGGGTCTGAATCCTTTTGATAGGCTCCTAGTCTATCCCCCCATCACACACACAAATATATATAGAATTGTATCATTCTGGAAGGATTCGAGCCCAAATTCTTCCCATTCAAATCAAACCCTCTGACATTCGAATACAAGATTTACTGTTGAAATTGATTTATATTATTTCAAGTATTTAAGTGTTTTGAATACTTTTTACTCATGCATCAAGTAGGAAAAAATGGACGACCTAAATAGTGAGTTGGTTAGTTTAACGGTGTAAAACATTTGAAACCTAACTGAAATTGATTTACAGGGATTTTTAAATGTTTAGATCATGATCAAATGGTCGGATTGAGAATTTGTATGTCTAAATATATAAAACTAACCAACTCACTACTTTCGGTCGTCTATTTTGCGCCGCTAGATGGATGGACAAAAAGTATTCAAAACACTTGATTTTTTATTTATAGATACTTGAAATAATATAGATCAACTTCAACAAAATGGAACTTGTATTCGAATGTCGTAGGGTTATATATAAGTGGGAAAGATTCGGGCTCGAATCTTTCCAGAATGACACAAGTCTATCTCTCTCTTTATATATATAGAGCCTAAATAGTGAGTTGGTTAGTTTAACAGTGTAGAACATTTGAAATCTAACAAAAATTTGTTTGTACGGGTTTTTAAATGTTTAGATCATGGTCAAATGGCCGGTCGATAATTTATATGTCTAAAGACATATCTAATCAACTCACTACTTTTGGTCGTCCATTTTGCGCCGCTTGATGCATAGGCAAAAAGTATTTAAAATAAACTTCAACAGAATGGATTTTGTATTCGAATGTCGTATTCGAATGTCGTAGGGTTGTATTTGAGTGGGAAGAATTCGGGCTCGAATCCTTCCAGAATGACACAAGTCTCTTTCCTAGTCTATCCACACACGCATATATTTATCGCTGACAGACCAAAGTGAAAATTTCACATATGCAACAAATTACTTCAATAATCAAAGTTTTAGTTTTGGTCCCTTGCTGGAATTTCAGTTCGGAGGATTTACATTAAAAAATTAACTGAATCCAAAATATATTTATAAACAATCCATTACGAAGTAAATTACAATAGTATTTAATGAGAGTAAATTACTAAGTAAATCGTTCAAAACTATCGATTTCTAACAAAATAACATCGGCCGAAACCTCGTTTAGTTACTAACCTGATGGGATTTGGGCGACGGGCATCGGCGAAGGATCTCGACAACGGGGACGACAAAAGCTAGAGTTTTTCCAGACCCAGTGGCGGCGTCGACGGCGACGTCCTTGTAGCTGCAGAGCAGAGGAATTGTCGATGCTTGAACCGGAGTGCAGAATTCGAACCCGGCGATGGTTAGGGCGTCGATAACGGGTTCCGACAGAGGCGGTTCCAGATCCGAGAAGCGCGTGGTGGTTAAGGCTCTGTTCGGAGACCCTGAGCCCGCCATCGATTTCAGAGATCCGGCACGCGGCGATGGGTCGGGTTTGGGTTTTTAGAGGGTTTTTTTTTTTTTTTTTTTTTTTTTTTTTTTTTTTTTTTTTTTTTTTTTTTTTTTTTAAAGGACTTTGAAACGGGTTGTTTCAGTGATGGTTGGGTCGGGTGGAAAGCCAAGCCTGACCCGGGTGGAAAACCGGCACAGACGACTTCTCTTTTCTTTTCCCTTTTTCCCTCTTTTTTTTTTTTTTTTTTTTTTTTTGGTCTTTTTTATTTTTTGCTTTCAAAGGATTATACAACATTCATTTTTCCTTCTTTGAATTTTAATTACAAAAGGGACTTGCAACCAAAAATAATTAATAAAAGCACGTAGAAACCACGTCAGCAGTCCGCCTCGCCATGTGTGAATTTTTAATTTTCTTAAGAAATTTTTTAGCTTTTAAATTGACAGCCAAAAACTTGATTTTGATACTTCTGACAGAATTTAGGTTCTGAATTTAGAGCTTAAACTCTAAAAATATTGGTGCCTTGGATTGCAAACTAACTTCAGAATTGTGATGTAACCATTTTAACATCTTATGACATTTTGTTGTATACATCACATCGACTTTGTAGTAACTAATCGACCTCAATTTGTATATAATCATTTTCACAAACATCTCATTGGCGTACTTTACAATCTCTATTAAGGGCTCAACCTCAATACCAGCGCAATCAAGGACGACGTAGAAGTGCTCGTATTATTGATGAGGACAATGTTCACAGTATAAGTACATGCTTGACTTAATATGGAGCAATATAAAGTTTTCAACATAATAGTCTCAGACATAACAATATCCTTAAAAATGATGAGTATATATTACCATATTTCTTAGCATCGCAGTGAAATAAAATATCAAGATCTTTGATAATAAACAGTACATGACATCCTGTAAAGCACGTGTTGAATTTGCTTATAGAAAATCTAAATTGTAAGCACATCTGAGGAGAATTTGTTAGCGTTTTGACTGACTCATATTTATTGAAAATGAAATCAGGTTAAGGTTAAAGAGTTACAAAATTCAAAGATCGAGAACAGATATGCACAAGAAGTTGCAAGTCAACTCATACTCAATATAGTTAACTTATGTACTTATTAGTCAACGTGTGTCTTGCAGTATAGTCGACTAATTTGCAACAGAGAGTAGTTGTTATCAGTTAGTCGATTTATACTTGTTATTAGACGACTAATGAGTAGGAGTAGTCGACTTATTGGTCAGAGTAGTCGACTAATCGACGGTTCTGACAGTTTTCTTTTCCGATTTTGATTCCAGGTCAAGTTGAATTCAAGTTTTCTTTCTCTCTGAGGCGGTGTTGATCGTATTGATGGAGTTTGTGTTAGACTAGGTTGATCCTAGAAGTCTATATAAACCCCTTCAGAGTGGTCTTTAAGACAAGTCAATTGCAAAACTTGTTTCCGCCATTGAAAATTGTGAGAGAGAATTTGTATAACTCTTGTTATTTTTCTTCTCTGTATTTCAAAAAAATTTATCTCCTCCTCTCCGTGGGCGTAAGCACTCTTGCCGAACCACGTTAAATCTAGTGTTCTTGTGGTTTGTAGTGATTAGTTTTTATTGCCTGTTAACGGTAGATCACTTCCACGCTTCCGTTGCCGAGCCATCTTTGTATCCTCCCTTGTTGTATCTCACAATAATTGGTATCAGAGTAATGACTAGCAAGACGACCACAACAACCAAGTTCGAAGTAGCAAAATTCGATGGGAAATCCAACTTCTTGTTATGGAAGATGCGAGTAACGACATTGCTTGTGAAGGAGAGCACACACAAGGCCTTACTCGGTGCTGAGAAGCTATCAAAGATGGGGGATGATGAGTGAAATGATATTGACTTTCGCGACAAGACGACCATCATACTATGCCTATCATATGAGGTCCTCTACAACGTCATGAACGATGAGACAACTACTGGATTTTGGTGTAGGCTGGAGAGCTTTACATGACAAAGTTTGTCAAAGAAGCTCTTCATGAAGAAGCAGTTATACATGCTTCGAATGAAGGAAGGTACACCTATTCTACAACATTTAAATGTTTTCAATAAGATTTTGAGCGACTTGGTGGCTCTAGAGGTAAAGTTAGAAGAAGACAAAACTTTTCTATTACTCTTTTTTTTCCATCAAGTTATGACCACTTAGCGACCATCATCATATATAGTAAAAAAAACTTAGAGTTAGAAGACGTCTGACAGATACTTCAGAACGAGTTGATGAAGAAGATAGATTCCACAGAGGAGGCTTTATGATTGGTTGTGTAGGGCCAGAGGGTGAGATCAAAAAGCAGGGGAGCTAAAAAGGATCCAGATGCTTCTAATGGTAATGCTTGCTGCTACTGCAGGAAACGATGGCACATCAAGAAAATTGTATGAAATACAAGGAGATGCTGAAGAAAAAAGACGTCAAGCATTCTAATGGGGCTAGTACCAGTGAAAAATCAGAATAAGTCGGTATTGTTGAAAAAGCGTATGAGAGTCCATGTGATGTCTTGACAGCTCAGTCAGGAAAGGAAAAATACTCAAATGCTTATACTTGACTCGGGGTGCACATACCACATGTGCCCAAAAAGAGAGTGGTTCAGTACATACAAGCCTTTCAGTGGAGGCTCTGTCCTGATGGGTGACGACGTCGTGTGCAAAACAATTGGCATCGGCAACATTCTATGAGAATGTTTGATAGATAGGTTCGAACACTTGTGAACGTACGACACATTTCGAACCTAAGGAAGAATCTTCTCTCATTGGGAGCTTTGAAAGCTCAAGGGTGCAAGTTTTCAGGTGCATATAGAGGTATTCAGTTACCAAGGGCTCCGTGACGATTCTCAGAGGAGATCGGACGACGAACTTATACAAGATGATTGGAAGCGTCATTGTTGGTGATGTTTCAGCAGTAATGGAGAAGGAGGGCACTACAAGACTTTGACACACGCATCTTGGGCACATGAGCGAGTGAGGTCTTCAAGTCTTACACAACAAAGGTGCTCTACTAAGTATCAAATATTGCAAATTCAGTGTTTGTAAATTTTGCATCACGGGTAGACATCGTAGAGTAGTTTTCTTTTCATTACAGTACAAGACAAAGGGCTTGTTAAATCTCATACACACGGATGTGTGGAGACTTTCGTCAGCAACATCCATTGGGGGCGCAAGGTACTG
Source organism: Agave tequilana (assembly GCA_038442645.1). Classification (NCBI taxonomy): domain Eukaryota; kingdom Viridiplantae; phylum Streptophyta; class Magnoliopsida; order Asparagales; family Asparagaceae; genus Agave; species Agave tequilana. Next base: position 60,541 of record JAVJIF010015786.1, read on the forward strand.
TCACATTCATAGATGACTTCTCCAGGAGAGTTTGATATACTTCTTGAAGCGAAAATCAGAAGTATTACAAAAGTTCAACGAGTGAAAAAACTATGGTGAAGAATCAGAAGAGGAGAAAAGTGAAAGTGTTGATGTCCGACAATGAAGGCGAGTATACCTCTACAGAGGTGAAGGCATCGAACACGAGCTAAGTATTTCAGGGTGACCAAAACATAACAGAGTAGTATAGCACATGAATCGAACACTTATGGGGCATGCTCGCAGTATTAAGTAACATACTGACATACCAGGAGGATTTTCGGTGGAGATGGTAAGTCATGCATGCTATCTGATAGACATGTCACCATCTACAGTTGTCAATCTTTAGATCCCAAAGGAGATATGGTAAGGAGAGTCTGTGTATTATTCAACCTTACAGATTTTCGGTTGCCCAACGTATAGTTTGGTTGATAGTCAGAAAAAGAAATAAACTGGAGTTCAAATCTAAGAAATGCATCTTCATCGGGTTCACCAAAAGAGTCAAGGGTTTCAGGCTTGGGGATCCCAAGACAAGGAACACTTTTACTAGTAGAGATGTGGACTTTGACGAATAATCAATGTTCTAAGAAAAGTTAGAGACAGAGGATAAAAACTTGAGGTGGAGCTCCAAACAGTTCAGCAAACACTCAAGGAAAGGGGTTGAGTTCCTAGGTGGCCTTAAAAGGCCTGATGGGAGACTACTCATATTTAGATGGAGACGAGCAGGAGGTTACCCAAGAGCAACCTAGACCGTTGAGGCGGTCAGTCAGAGTCTATGCGTCACAAACAATATATGACTGGAAAGACGATCATGTCTCATCGCATTAGTAACAGAAATATAAGATTCTAGTAGTTATAGGAAGGTGATCGAGGCAAGTAATAGCAACAAGTGGATTATATCCATGAAACAGGAAATCAAATTTTTGAATAGAAATCAAACATGGGAATTGGTTAATCTTCCAAAGGACTCCTAGACAATATGTTACAAATGAGTCTTTTACAAGAAGGACAATGTGCAGTACAAGGTAAGGTTGGTTGCCAAGTGATATGCTTAGAAGGAGGGCATTGACTGCAATGAGATCTTCTCTTGTAGTCAAGCATACATCTATTCAGATGTTGTTACCGATAGTAACTCAGTTTGATTTAGAGCTGGAGTAGTTGGATATCAAAAAAACGTTTCTGCATGGCGAGCTGGAGGAGATGATATACATGAAGCAACCTGAAGGGTATATTTAGGAAGGTGAAGAAAACAAAGCGTGTCTTCTCAAGAAGTCCCTCTATGGACTTAAACAGTCTCCCAGGCAGTGATACAAATGGTTCAACTCTTTCATGATCAAAGCCAGATACAACTGATGTGAGTATGACAGTTGTGTCTATTTTAAGCAGAATGATAATCCGACATATTTGCTGTTGTATGTGGACGACATGCTGATTGTTGTGAGAAATAAGACACATATTTAAAAGCTTAAAACTCAATTAAAAAGGGAATTCGATATGAAAAGATTTGGGAGAAGTTAAGAAGATCTTAGATATGGAGATCACTTGAGACAGAGGTTCAGGTAGACTTTTGTCTATCCTATGAGAACTACGTTCTCAAAGTGTTGGAGAGATTCAATATGGCAGAAGTAAGACCATTCACTACTTCTTTGGTAAGTTACTTCAAGTTATTCTCCAAGCAGTCTCTACAATCACCGGAAAAAGAGGAGTAGGAGACGTCTCGAATACCATATGCTAGTGCGGTGGATCACTCATGAATGCTATGAGTATGCACTAGACTTGACTTAGCTTATGTAGTTAGTACAGTAAGTCAGTTCATGTCAACTTCAGACAGGCAACATTGGGAAGCAGTAAAGTGTATGCTATGATATCTACTAGGGACACGAGATTAAGCTTGGTATTTCAGAGATTGAAAACATGGAAGCGTAGAGTATTACAAGGTTATGTTGATGCAGATTATGCGTGAGATATTGATCAGCGGAGATCCACGACAAGTTATATATTCACAGCAGCTGAGTGCACTGTTAGTTGGAAGGCAGAGTTGCAAGATACTGTGGCACTTTCAGTGACAGAGGCGGAGCACGTGACTGCACTCCTTCTTCCTTTCTCCCCTCATCTTCCTCCTAATCGATCGATCGATTTTTCATCGACGGTGACGATACATTAGTTATTAGTATATCGTTTTTGTCGGTGAAAAATCGACCGATTGGTTAGAAGGAGGAGGACGGGGGAGAGGAAGAAGGAGGAATAAGGGGCGTTGAGAGAGGAAGAAGAATGAGGGGATCGACACTGCTCTCTCTCTCGCGGATGAAGACGAAGAGACAGATGTACAGATAAAGTTTCTATATAAGTCATGTGAAAAAATCTCTCTTCAATATGTTTTGATCATCATCATCAAATCGAGTGAAGTGAGGTTTTTCCCATGACTATTTCTTACACTTTGTCAATTTGTCTGTCCTTCAAAAAAGAGAGCATGAGAGGCCCTCTCCTCTCCCCTCTCCCGCCTCCCCCCACCTCCCTCTCCCATTTTCCCACTCCTTCTCCCTCCCCTCCCCTCCCCTCCCCTCCCCTCTCTTCGTCACTCGGTTCCATTGCTAGCGGTATTCTAGTTTATTATTTTTATTTTTTTTATTTTTTTAGAAGAGAGGAAAAAAAAGGAAAAAAAAAAAAAAGAAAGAGGGATCAGGACCAGGACATGCAATGCGCTCTCACCACCGATCTCCATCACTCAAACATCTTGCACTTACAATTGTCCCCCTTTGTTTGCAGGGTAAAAGCTCTCTCCTCCTCTGTGAGCGAACTTTACTCTTCAAGACAAAAAGCATCGAGCAATGCCGGCAAGAGATCGAGTCCCCAGCCTCTGCCTCTGGATCCCGATCTCATCGCTGTTCTGCTTCTTCGAGCCTCTGCTCGCCATTGCGGGATCCTGTGAGCTCAGCGTTCAGAGAAGCAATGCCATCTACAACTACAGCCTAGCGTCTCCGACTCCGAAATACCCCCACGGCGTTCTGAGCGAAGACGGGTAAGATCACGTTTTTTTTCCCTCTCAAAAGACATGTAATTCGAGTAATTTGTGTACTATTTGCTGAATTGTTAGTCGAATTCGCTTAGCATCTTGACTCAATTTCTTGAGTTCAGGTTGTTAGGTTTCTTAGTTTCTTTGTTGAGTTCTTGCTACTGATGCTTCCTTTTTTAGTTTGGTTTATGCTGGATGCAATTTCTTGAGGAGAGGTGCTATAGGGTTTAGGGTTTTACTCTCGGTATTATTGTGGAATCCGGTGGCAAGGGCACTTAAAACTAAAAGATAGGGAAAAAAACCCATTTTGATTTTGTCTTTTGTTTGTGTAGCGGGTGTGGGTGGGTTGGAGGGGTGTTAATTTTGGTTTGGTAGCTCACTGAGAAGTTATTTGCATTAGAATAGTTTTTACGGTGACTGACTCTTGGTGATACCCATCCTTGTTCCCAAAAGAAAAGGCAAAAAATAAAAATAAAAAGAGCAGTACTAAAACTGAAGCTACTTAAAAAAATATTGGCATCCAAAAAGCCATCTGGTTTTTCATGGATAGCAAAGTTTTTATCCTAAATTTGTCTGTTCCAGCTTCAATGTTTTGCAACGATTTTTTGGTCTCAAAGCCAATGTTTCTTTCACTTGCAATTATATATAGGCTGTTAAGCTAGTGCTTGAATTCCTTGTTTACCCTTCAGAAGATCATGAATATCATGCTTGTTACCAATTACATATTCATGTTTATTGGAATTTGTGAGCCAAAGACAGATTCAAGTAGAGTTCAACTATCTCATGACTAGAGTTTCGAAAGGAGGGTGTGTGTTTAATGTGGAGGCACATTTTTCCCGTGGTTCATTGATTTATGGCACGCAATTTCAGAAAGGATTTTTCAGACGAATCTCTAATGAAAAGCTTAATTTGATATTAGCAACCTAAAATTTGATATGAAGAACCCACACGTCAAAAGAAAACACTACCCACTGCACGCCACCACCACCAGTACCAAAAGGGTATAATCAGTAAGTTCCTATCTTCGGTTATGCCTTTTACTGTTATATCCTCTCTTCTAGCCTCCTCTTTTATGTCTCTTTCCTATATTCTTAAAGAATCCTAGGGCTCCTCCTTCTCTCCTCATCTCCTTCATCAATCCAGCATTTGCTCCTTTGCCCCGGCATCATTCTCTTCCTAGTCCCTTCCTCATCTCCATTAGAAATTATTCTCAACCTACCTCTACTTCTTTTTCACCTATGATAGTCTCACCTCTTTGAGGAAGGGCGGAACAAGGGGATGGGTTAGCAAAGTTCTTCCTTCATTTGCTTTTCTTTCTTTCTTTCTTTCTTTCTTCTTCTTCTTCTTCTGAATATTAGTTATTTATTATTATTATATTTCTTTGGGGGAAGGGGGTTGAAAAGAAAGGGTTGACTGTTATTCTATGGAACTTTATGACAATTCACATCCATGTTCGACCTTTGTCATGCGGCATCAAAGCTTTAGATTGAAGATGGTCAAGATGTCTCGTAATAGGCAGTTTCCACAGTGTAGGGAACTTACAAGTTTACCATTTCGCAGAAGTTTCAGGCTCGTGTGTTCCGCGACATTATCTGTCACACATGGTGTTTTGTGTGTAAATCTTCAAAGTCTAATGTTAGAAAACATACCACCGGTACCTTGTATATCTATAGAACTCTATCATCTTTGAGGAAACATCTTGATGTTTTTATCATAACAAACAAGTCTTCACGAGGCTTCAATTCCACCGTCTTGTATTACCTTAAACTGCTTAGTATAACTATCGGAGCTTGGAGCTGGTGTTCATTTTCCAGATAAAAGTTTGTGGCATTTCCCAAAAAGCATGTTCTTTGATATTTGTCTGGGATTTTATTATGGCTAGAATGTTATATTTTTATTTAATCATTTGATGATTTTGCATTTGGAGTGCCGTGCCTTCAAAATGTTGCGTGTTCAGTATATACAAATTTGTTGGCTAACAAGCTGGTTCTAGCAATAGCAAAGAAAGACGATCGTTTCTAAATAAATAGTATTTTTGTATTCTTTTTTGCGGACATGATCCTTAACTATTTCAAATTAGCTTCCGATTAAGTTTCATCCTATGTCATAATTCATCTCCTGGAGGGCCATGCCCGCCCTTAAATTATGAGGGTTCCTGGTAGTTATAATGCTCATGTGAATATTACGTTGTTCAGTAACAAAATTTATGTTTTGTAGGTTTTACAAGATAGCAGTAAATGGGACGTTGCTCTGGTTTCAGGTTGGCTTCACCAGATTACCCATTTTGATTGAAGTTCTCAACATTTAGTTACTTAGCTTTTCTTTTATATACAATTAGAAACAGGTTTTGCATCACATATAATTATCTAAACAAATAAATATTTAGAGGAGTCTAGATCAAATGTGGCATAAGTTTGCAGGGTTATTTTATAGAATATTACATTGCTTCAAATTGAACTGCCTAAGTTTTATGTTATTCAGGTCATTAATATTCAGCTCATCGATTTGTATGTGAACAGCTATGTGATCAGATGATATTCAACCATGACCCGCCTAATTGTTTGGGATGCCAGGTAACTGCTTACCCACCCTTTCCCCCCTCTTCCATTTAGTTCTTTCTGAAAAAACATTTGTATATATGCATTTCCTAATGCAAATTATGCTCTTTAGGAACAAAGCCTTCCGAAAATTCAAGTGTAAGTTTACAATGCTATGTACTCTAGACACAACTTCCATGCAAATTTTCAAGAACAAATGCGAAATCTTACTGTACAATTGAAAGACCCATAATATGCTCATCCGATTGGACTAAAAAGGACACTGTATTCTTGTCACATCTTGTAAAATCATTTCCATGATGAGTTAAAAGAGAAAACAATCTATTTGGAAATAGATCAATCAAGATTTAGCAAAACTCAATTCATAGCTAGTACATATGATATGAATTGCCATATAATCTCTACCATATAACCACAACTCTTTTGATTAGAATGTTAATTTGTTAGTGACTCACGTTAGTGTCACATCCAAACAAAATCTACTCATACATTTACAAATCTTTAACTAAGCTTAAAATCTATCCGTACATTGTACATCCTTATCTCAAAAACAAAATAAGAAACAACATTTTTGGGGATCCCTATCTCAGAAAGGAATTTTGAAATAAAAGAAACAACGGTTATTAGAAAGAGAAAACATGATACTTATCCTAAAATGAAGATGAAAGACCTCTTTCTTTTCCATTCAAGATTAGAGTTCTCTAGAACTATAGCAAAGAGCTAAAAGCCTGTAAAGAAATTTATGAAGAAAAATACTTAGTAAATTTTGTTTTACACCAATTTTACTTTTGTTGCATATGCACGAGCCAAAAAATAGTCAGTCCTAACTATAAGAGGCTCAAATTTAGAATTATTTTGTAATACTTTAACAAATCATTAACTGGATTCCAAAAGTCCTAGGACAATTTCGAAAAAATCAAGTGGTGACTTCAAAGGAAGCAAACAATGCCTCTACTTTGCAAACAAGATTAATGAAAGTAATACAATTGGAAACATGATAATACAATAAGATTCACTGTCAAAGTGAGTTTCTTTCCCCACCACACTGGGTCCCTTTCCCCCACTTTGGCTATGATGTAAGCCTACGTGCCTTTCTAAAAAAATAAAATAAAAAATAAATAAACTCCACCAAATAGCAACACTGCATCATCTAGATTTATGCACATGGTAAAACTATGACGGCTATCATGTTCTAGCTATATACTCACGTGAAACAATCTTGACTATCATTAAGAGAAATCATATGAATTAGGGAGTCAATTACAAACAAATTTCTCTTCTCTTTGTTTCCTTTCCTTTTCCTTCTTTGTTTCCTTCTTTTCTGTTTATGAACCAAGCTACATAAGGGCGCTAAACTTTTTTTGTCCCCTTTTATTCTCTCCCTTGTATACTTGCTAAGTGTCAATCTCTCCTTTCTTTTACTTTTCATTTGGCACATGTGTAACACTCTCAGTTTCTTTCAAATTTTAAGTTGTCATCAAGCTCCTTTTAAGTTTCAAGTTACAACACAATGCATGACTCACTAATTTCCATAATTTAATATGCTTATATGGCTTTGAATATATGCAAATAAGTGCCCTAACTTTGCCTTTTTGCACAAATGACAAAAAATCATAAGGATCCATCAATCAAGCAGTGCTAAAACCTTCTAGATTCTTGAGAAAACTATATTCTAGTAATCATCATTATTAATTAAACATTTCTTACATAAGTTATTAAGTTAGTAGGCATGTAATAGAATATTAGAATTATAGAAGTGAAGGGTATTACAACAATATTTATACACATGTATAAAAGAATACAAATATAGTAGTACTTATATCACTCTATATGTGCTCTTGATTACATCCTCACATTATGTTCTTTGCTCCCAACATCTTATTTTAGGCACTCGTTAGGAGCTTAGTTTTCTTATTATAGCAAACTGAAAGCTATGCTGAGATTTGAAGTCATCATAATTGCAGTACCTTAAACATCTAATCTATACAAAGTACTATATTTAAGCTATCTCTTTAGGTGCTTATTTTTGGATTCCCCCCCTCAATTATCTGATATATTTGAGGTCCTTTAAGTTAATGAAACTTATTTCTTCTGTAACTTTATATGATTATTTCTGATCCCTAGCATACTCTAGTAGGACTGTGGTGGACCTTTACGGTGTGGCATGAAGTGTAGTGCACTGGTGGCGAACAATGAAGGAGGTGGGTCGGTTCTTACTTACGATGAAATTCTGTCATTTTTGCTTTGTCAAAAAATCTGCTGTACCAAAGATAAAAATTACATTGATAATCAAGCATAAATAAAGATGTTTCCTTTACCAAAAACTTAAAATGGGCCACTTCAATTCCAGTTGCTTTTCTGGGGCCATCCTTTAGTTTTCCCTATATTGGTTTGGCTTAGTTTCATATGCATAATTTTATTTCTGACCTAAAAGCATAGATGCTGCTTTGGTAATACTGTACCATATGATACGGGTGTGCTAATACTATACCATATTATATTAGTGTGGTAATAGAACAATCTGTTTAATAACTGCTGTATGCACAAGTATTTAGGTGTGTAAGAGCATGTGCGTGCGTGCGTGCATGCATATCTGTTTATGTGTTTATCTGGCATTTCTTTATTTTTCTTTCTTTCTTTTTTCTAAATCATGGCAAACAGCAGTAAAAGGGTTATAATACAAAAGTCGATTAAAATTATAAGCTTCCAAGAATGAATCAATGATCTAATCAATTTGTATTTAGAAAAGAAAGAAGAAAGAAGAATAAAACAAATTAATGATCGCTTGAACAATCCCAATTCGCTTCTAGAAAGAAAATAGAATAATGGTAAAAATGTATCATAAACCCATCATCCAAGCGTCATCTCTGTTTCTTAGTCTAGATGCCAATGACATAAAAAACAATTGTTATCTAATAAGTCATGGATATGTAAACTAGACCTTCAAGTTGTATGATATGTTAAAGGTTACCTGAATGTACCCATGATCCTTATTTGGTAGGCATACTATACCTCAGGTTTAGATTGTTGGTTATTACTAGGATTTGAAATTTTACAATTGCAGACGTTTTCTAAAACTAACTAGTTAACAAGTAAGGAGACACAAACACAAACTTTAGGAATACAAAAGCAGTTGGGACTTTACTACAATATGCTTCAGTTATAACCCTTGCTACATATATGTTGACACCAGAGTAAAGTACGTGGTGGTCTATCTAAATTGAGAATTTATTTTAACATCATGATCTGCAATATATTAAATGCCTGTATAAGAAAATATATCTGAATTGAGGTCATCAGTATGCATCAATTGCACAATTACCCTTTAGTTCGATGAGCTCATTAGATTTATGTTGTGGGCATGAGAATTGGTATTTAATTGTTAACCATAATATGCACCACTGAAGAACATGAACCATGAACTCGGTGGATGTGTAGGCTTCCAAGCTATAAATCTGATATAATGGAACTGTTTTAGAATCTTGATGCAGTGGCAAGTAACCTCTAACTTTTGGTGGTTCTTGGCATTTTATTGTTGCATTTCTAATCTGCAAATTCCTACTCTATGTAGTTTCTGTTGAATGATTAGGGCTGTAAAAGTAGCTCAGCTCTTTATTGTTCCCCGACTTGCCCAAACGTTAAAGGGAAGTAAATCAAAATAGAAATCCATGTTTTTACAAGAACAAATCCTTTCTTAGCTTATTCTTGTTGTAAATGTTGGTCCGATGGGTCCACATCTCTGACATGTTGGCTGACGTGTCATTTTCAAGCAGTTTGAGCTAGAAAATTAAGGGAAACATTCATAGCATTTTGGCCAATGTTGGTGACATGAGAGCTTTCATCGACCAACGTATTGCCCGACATAAGTGTCATTGTAACAATATAGAAGTAAAGCTTCTTTGTAGTAGATCAAAGGTCTAGGGTTCAAATTCCTTTGCTCCAGGCTACGACCTAGTTTCAAAAAAAAAAAAAAAGACAAAAGAGAAAAAAAAAAGAATTGCCTGACGTATCAACCTGTTTAGCGCATGAATACTAATTTTTTATGGACAATTTAGTTTTTCTTATCAGTTTAGGGTTGGTAATGGGTCATGTCGTTTCGTGCCTAGGTAAGTCCAGGCACGACCCACGTTAAAACATTTAGGCCCAGACACGGCCCAGAATACCATATGGGCCTAGACCTATACGCTCATGTCATGTACCAGTTCACTGGATACTGGGCTGGCCCATGTGCCATACTGGGCTCACCTTATTCATGCCTTTGAGTTGTGCTGGCCCATTTACGATCAATTTGGCCCTCCTACTTTGTGTCTAATTTGGTAGAGTAGAATGAAAGGTCGCTAGAGCTTCTCACTATGTCGTTTGATCTTGGGTATTGGAGTGAGAATAAGTTGTTAAATGACTCAAATGAGGGTCTAATATCTAATTTAGATAACTAATAATTTTATAGCTCATTAAGTAGTACATGTAATTATGCTTCCAATTGGAAGCCTAATCGGAGCTCATTTGTACCCAAAATGGGCCGTGCCGTGCCAAATTGACGCGAGCCCAGACGTGGCCATAAAATAATCTGGGCCGTACATTTTAGGCCCAAGCACAATTTAAAGTACTATTTTCATTATCCATGTATCAAAAAATTTCATTCCGGCCCGTCGTGCCTTGGGCCGACCTGGGCCCATTACCAATTTTATATCTGTTACAAAGTTGTCAATCCTAAAGACTTGGGATAAAGGCTTCAATGTAAATTATAATACATTATGTCTGGATCCCTATTGCATTGTTAATTTGGTTTTGCATGACATGGGTATACGTCAGCTTTACCAACTTCACATTTAGTACTCACTGAAGTCCAATGAGAGACTTGGTTCGCGTTATAAACTATAATATTCGTACAAATTTAATTGCTAATAATACTTAAAAAACTTATGAAATGACTGGTCAAACCCATTGCTAGAATTCATTATTTTGAAGGTTAATTGGTTTGGTCAATATATTTTGATTTTGATGTTTTTTAGGGGGGGTTGCTGTAGACAAAAAAGGTACCAATACGATAAGGCCCATAGGAAAGAAAATTCTGTCCATATTTATTCTTAACAAAAGCACACACATATAGGTGCTAATTTGATCACTCTTTATCATGAAATATTTGACCAACTTTGGAGACCAGGAAAATTGAAAAGGTGCTCATACAAGCTGGCTTATCGTAAAATTTCTTCGCCTTGGCTTTTGAATCATCAATTATTAGCAAAGTGTTGGTTCTAGTCTTCAAATGGTATTACATATAGAATAGGAGTCTACTTTAGATACTTAAAGGTTGTCATATAATATTTACTAAATCATGACGTAGTTTATTAATTTTGTATCATCTCTTAGTTCCTTTATCTTTTTATTTATTAGGATTTTTAGAGATAGGATTTGCGCAATATGGGGCCTGTCTGTCTGCAGTGGGTTTGTTTGTTTTTGTTTGATTTGAGGGGTTGGGGGTGTAGCGGATCGTTTAAGGAAACAAAGTGCTATTTAAACTATTGGAAGAATAGCCTCTTTGTGTGCTCCGTCTCTGTTGTTTGATAAAGAATATGAGAGAGATGGCCACTTAAATTCGAATGCTTCGTTGTATTGAATTTGGACTTGAGAGAGAGAGAGAGAGCACCCCCTTGGGCCCTCCCTCATTTGTGTTAGAAGATGTTTTTTTTGTCTTCATGCTCTTCTGCTTACCGCTTTTCTGATGAGACAACACTACGGGTTGTAATGTACAGTGAGTGATGAGGACATCACACAATGCTTTATTGCTTTAGTTTATTTTTGCTTCTAGTTATTGCTTTTATTGTGTTATAGTACCACATCGGTTATATCCGAAAAGTGACTTTTTGTAAACCTTTTAAATAAGTCTCGGTACTTTCTTATTGTTGGACAATGAATAAATAAAAAAATTTCAGTTTAAATTTCATAAGTCTTGAGTTCTTGAGATTGGAGTGTGAAGCCCATGGTGTAAGGGGTGTGAAGCTCAAACTTATCCTTCTTTCTTATCTCCTTTTGAAACCCTAATTCTTTTTTGTTTCTTCTTTCAAAACTCTAATTCTCAATTTCTAATTTGAAGGTGATTGTGATCCACCCATATTACATCAGTTTGGTCTGAGATTTGGTTTCAATCCCCTTCAAAATTTTATCCCTCTTTTTTTCAAACCCTAGCATCTCTCTTAAACCCTAGACCTAGATCAAATCCTAAATCTATTAAAAAAAATTTCAAATTAAAGCCCTTGATCTGATCCAGTAATTCAGATCAAAGCCCTAGATCCGATCAAATTAAAAAAATTACTGTAGCATAATTCCCCAAAATCCACTTCAAAAATTACCCAAAAAAAATCTCTACTGTTCCTTTCTCACCCGAAATTCCCCTAGTGTTCATCTTCACCATCTCCATCTTCACCATCATTTTCACCATCTTCATTAACCTCATCATCATCTTCACCATCTTTATGATCATCAGAACCTAAACCCACAGCTCCCTGCATCTCTACTTGCACTGCCACCTTCACACCACACTGCCACTCTTAACATCTCACCACTGTGTCGCCGCTACCTCTCAGATCTCGCGATTCCACCTCATCTCTCTCGTCGGACTTTGCCGACAATCACTGAAAGTCACTACGATTCCAACTGCATTAGAGAATCTTGTCGTCGTGTTCCCCACCAGAGAACAACACCGCCTCATCTTCTCCACATCCATCTTCATCTTTATCTCGGTCACCCTAGTCAGCGCCACGAAGGCGGACGCGCTACCACCGTCCTTGTCAACAAGCTCCAGATCCACCACTGCCGACTCTGCCTCTCTCTGACCTCAGAGCTCTTTAATCTTTGTCTCATTGTCGTCTTCGACTTCCCAACCCTCACCTCGAGCCGTCGACTTCGACTCCTTCGTGCTCGCCAGATCTCGCCAAACTCTCTACCTTCGCCCTCTGCCTTGACGTCGCTACCAAGATCCGCCCAGCCTCGCCAAATCGCTGCCGCACTCTGCCGCCATCCACTCGCCAACTGAGTTCATCGAAGGAGAGATTAGAACCAACTCGCACAGAGCTGATCTAGAGCCGGCTCAGCTGCTGATGTCAGCGGGTCAATTGCTGACATCATCAGCTCGTCGAGCCAACCCCGAATCGTCAACCGTCGGCTCGAGCCGAGCCGATCTGGAGCCGCGACTCAGACCCGAGCTGATCTCGACTTGGCTGAGTTGACTCGCCTGACTCCACAAGTTACTTGTCTGACTTAGTGAGTTCAGTTCAGAGAATTGTTCTTTTGGAGGCTATTCTGAGCTCGTTTCTAACTCGAATCGAGCTATTTTCGAAGCAGCAAATTCGTTGAGATTTGAACTATGTGTCTACCACCTTCGTATCGAGATTCAGACTTCGGCTGTTTATCAAATTTAGCTCAACAGATTAGTACAACAATAGTTCAGAGCTTGTTCCTGGCCTGATTCGCGCCTGATTTGTGCCGTTCTCGAGGCAACCATCTTTCACTTCCTATTACCGTTGTCTAGGATTCTTGTGGGTGACTTTCAGCTCTTCAATGTGGGTATTTCTCTGAGGAATCTTAGAGGAATTTTGCATTTGAGAGTGAACGACTCACCCCTCAGGTGATATCCTAACTTGAGTTGAATTGTTAGCTATTAAATTACTTATAATTACTATTTGGATTGTGATAATCTGTTGATTAAATTGCTATTTGCTTGTATTTAGTGGTTGCATCAGTGTTTGTCACTTTCCATCATTTAGGAGTGCATTTTTTCATTTAGAACTTGAATTTTTAGGATATTTTATTTTTACTTAGTGCATGCATTTAGTTTACTTGAGTCTAGAATTCTCCACTACATTTGCTTATTTGCTTGATTCTGTTTTTTTGACCATCATGACTAGTCAATATTATAAGAACTACCTCTTAGATTAGTTATACAACCTTCGTCAGGGTGATATGTCCGTTCAGGATTATATAGCCATATTTGAGGACTTAACCCATCGTAGTGATGTGAGAGAACACCGTTCTGAGATTATAACTCGGTTTGTTTGGTGGTTAAGGCCCAAAATAAGGCGTGCCATGATCACTGACTTTTATGATTTAAAGCTTTTGATGTCAACTTAAAGATAGACTTCACTTTCAAAACGTTAGTCAATGCTAAGGCCCTGTGTTCTAAGTGTGAGGATATGGACATTATGATTATCAGTGCCCCTCGGCGAGTCAACAGGTTAGAACTGTGTCTAGTGATGATGTTGACGACTCAAAGATTATTGAGGATGTCCACGTTCCTCTTAAGACTGCTAGTATAATTAAAGGTATATCATTTAGTTCTGATACACCAATATTGATGAGGCCCACGTGTCTTCTGGTAGTAGCAATGTTGACGTGAATGAAATAGTTGAGGCTAATATACCCACAGTGCCTAGTAGGTTTTTCGAGTTTCCTTGTGTTGATTATGGGTTTATGGTCGTTCAGGCTGGATTATCTACTAGTGAGTCACCTGAGTTTCTTGTCATGATTCAACAAATAATTTCTGGTCTCTTCTTTTACTGGTTGCTTAGAGTTTGTGCTTAAGTCCAATATACCTCCATTTGCGGGGTTAGATGTGTGCCCTCCTAGACAACTCAAATATATATATATATATATATTCCATCTTTAGGAATTATGCTTAAGGTGCCTACTGCATTGCATTTTTCTGCTGCACATGTTGATGGTATCATTAGGCCGGTAGCAATTTGCAATGGCACCTACAAATTTGCTGCATAGTCATATAACATTTTACATGAATTTGCAGTTGATAATAAGATGGTTACGAATTACCTTGAGGCCGTGAGGAGGTTGCATGCTTGGCGTACAGATTTCGATAAGTTATGAAGAGAAGTGCTTCCATCGCTTACGAGTTAATAGCCCATGAGATCCTGGTATAAGTTGTCTTCAGCAGGGATGATGCGCCTCTGTCTTCTATCGGTGCCTTGATCGAGCTACCATTTTTTACGACTGATCTGTCACAGAGGACACCTTCACCTCCACCACCATGGTTTCGATGTGATGTACCAGTGTTGTTGCCACAGCCACCACCTTGGCCTGATTGAGATGCTTCATAAGGGGAGCCCTCACTCTACAGGGTAGAGTTTCCCCCACCCCGGTAAATGATGAGGACATCATACTAGTATTTTATTGACTTAGTTTATTTTTGAGTCTAGTTGTTTTTATTGTGTTTTAGTACTACATTGGTTATATCCGAGAAGCATTCTTTTGTAAAGTCTATAAATAGACCTCAATACTTTCTTATTGTTGGACAATGAATAAATTAAAATTTTCAGTTTAAATTTCATGGTCCTTGAGTTCTTGAGATTAGAGTGAAGTCCGTGGTACAAAGGGTGCGAAGCCCAAACTTATCCTTCTTTCTTATCTCCTTCTTTGGAATTCCTAATTTTTTTTCTTTCTACTTTCAAAACCCTAACTTCCAATTTCTAATTTGAAGGTGATTGCGATCCGCCTGTATTAAATCAGTGAGCTATGCAATTCTTTTAGGGCTTTCTAGGATCTACTAGGCAACCTATTGGGATGCATTCGGATCGGATATGGAACACATATATGTTATGCCATTTTTATATTTGTTTTCTTTTAGCAAATATGACCATAAGATGGGTATTGTAATTCAATAACAGTATTTGTTGGATACCATTTTGAATTCAGATAGGAATGGATATGACTAAAAGCCTGGAGATAAAGATGGAGTTATACCCTTAATTTTAATATAATTTTACGTGAAAATGTTAAAAAGACACAAAACTACCCGAGCTCTTCCTTTTTTTTAAACCTAGATATCACATCATGCATCACTTGATGTACTCGAAATATTTGTGCATTAAGTATATACAATGTCTATTTTGATATCTCATATAGTTTTATCACCACCTTACCTATATTCACATTTTAAATGGATATCAGATATGGATGTCCGCATACAAAAAGTGAATGCAAAATTAGATTCGGAGTGGATTATCCATATCTGTTGCAGCCCTACCTCCTACTCAAAACTTTCATGTAGATCTCTGTGGATCACCCATGAATCCTCCACTTGGAGACTTCATGGTTCCTAATTGGATGGATGATTACAATTAGGAGCTCCCATCTATTTCTTTTCTAGATGGTGATTACTCTTTTAACCTATTAGATAAGGATTCTATAGGACTCTTAATAGGACTCTTAATTCTGGTGGAATCAAACACTTTTAATAGAAATAAATCCCAACAAATCCCTTTAGAATTGAGCTCAAATCCTGCTCAGAGTAGGCTAGATCTTCATAAATACACATCTGAATGGAGTCCTTTCCTTGACTTGGAAATGTGTTTAGGATATGTCCACCCAGACACCTGCAGTTCAAAAATAAAATGTTAGAATTTCTGTATGGTTGCCAGACTCCTCAAATAGACTTCTCTTCTGCAACGAGCATCTACTACTGGTAATATTGTTAAAATTAGACTCTCCTGTGGATATAGATCCTCCTGGATCATTGTTTCATCAACTTCCTTTCTTGTGCCCCCACTTGATCTCTTGGCAGATAATGGAAAGGGGTCAATTCTCTTATTCCCCTCCTTTCTGCTCTGATTTTAAGTTATTTAATGTACCTGTCCTATTTAACTCATATTCTTACTAATATTGTCTTATCTTGAACAAACTGATGCTACTTCACTTCATTCTCTTATTGTCGATACAACACCAAAAGGCATATTGGGGATTCCACTCGGGTCATCCAACACCAAAACAACATTAAGGGTTCCACTAGGGTCATACAACAACAAAAGAAACATCAAGGATTCCACTAGGGTCACGTAATAACCCCCACCATGAAGTAATAAATCCAAAAGGTTTTGCTAGGTTGAAGTTTTAACTGCAGGCTAAGATTTTGACTAATGGGATTGATTGCTACTGTGATGTATTAACATTTTAGGCCATAATGAAGAATCCAATTGCCAAAGCTTTTACCTTAGTTTTATCCTAAAAGAGAAGCTATTCATACAAATACACCAACCATGTCAGTAGTTTTTCATAAAAGTAGCTTGTTTGGTATCAATTATTTAATCCATTATGTGTGAACGAGGTTTAGGTCCAGAGAGCACTTGTTTTAGTCTTTGGCCAGGACTTTAAATCAGTGAAGTGAAAGTGTTCATTCTAGTTTGGAAAACCTTAACCTTTTAAGATATGCAAGGTCATCTTGGAGGTTTTATTAAGTGGCAAGTTATAGTCTATTATTTACTAGCTGCACAGTACAATTTGAACACGCCTGTATTAGGACTTCGGACCAATACATATTTACGGTCAAATGAACATTGTGTTGGACAAATTTTGGGATAAAGGTTTTATGTTTGGAATCAATTTACATTTCTAAAATATGACATTTGAAAACAACTGGATTGTTGATGAGATATAAGAAAAACATTACTAAATGTTTGATTTTGTGTCCCCCATAATACAGCTAATGTTTCTTTAAAATGCTTTAAATTATGTAGAGAGTAGTTGTTTCTATGTTACATTGACTACATCAAGTGCATATCCTAGTCATTACATTGCATTATGTTTCTGCTATTTGAAATTATGGTTTAGATATGCTAACTGTTTCTAGTGGCGTATTCAGGGTATTATCTCTGCCAAACGATAGGATATGCGTCAAGTCTCGACATTTCCCTCATTGGTAACAATATATTCTTCTTTTCTCAGTTAGTTCTTGTTTCCTCAGTTATCGCATCTGCATGATCTGTTGATGAAATTAGATAATGCTTATAATCTCCATTTAATTTTTATTAGTTACCTACTTTTGTTTCCTTTTTTTAAGAAGAAAGCAGAGTTCTTGCAAGAATTTTTGGGTGCCTCCAAACTCTAGTGATAGTCTCTCATTAAAACCTCTTAATACAAAAGCTCGCAACCTTTGCGTTATGAAAATTTCTATGTATGCATGCTAAACAGTATAACCAAAAATCTTCTATAAATTTTGACTTGTATACAATTTTAATGTTTTTTTAGTAATTTTATACAATTTGAATGTCATGCTTGGACTTTCTTAGATCTTAAAACTTGATCTGGGATTCTGTGTGTAGTCGATATCTATAGCTAATATTGGTCGAACAGATACACATTTAGAGGAAAAAAAGGGGAAACAGAAGTAGCCAGCATTCTCTAAGTCAAATTTGGTAATCTGTTTCATATGTTGAACCAAGAGGGGAGACATTTGTTATATGAGGTACTCATTGATTATCTTTTCCATGTTTGAAGGCATTGCAACTGGTATTCAACTTACTTTTCTTGCCTTTACCATCTTGAACTTGAACCCACTAAGGCTGTCTGGCTTCAAGATGTCTTGAATTTACATCTCAAAATAGCAAAAGACCTTTTCATCTTCAAGAATTTGATCCAACCATTCCACGTATGAATGTTTGAAAGCAAGGCAAAAGAAAAAAACGAAACCAGCATGGTTACAGAAAATGCCAGTGTAGTCAGGTTCATAGAATTGTTTAAAAAAGCAAATTTTTTTGATTAATTAAATTCTAATCGAGGTGCACATCAACATTTTTCTCTCTCTATTCACTCGGTTTTAGATTTATGAGTATATTCTAGGAAAATGTCATCTGTTTATCAAAACTTTTTATCACATCTTTTATGTTCCTTTTTCATCTATCTATACTATGTTGAAAAGAGTGAATTGGAGTTTTGGGTCTGTCACTTTTTAGATTCCTAAAGTACCCTTTTGAATTTGTCACTTTTTTGTTCTGAAATAACCCTTGCCCCTGCCTGCCTATTATTATTATTATTATTTAAATATAATGTGTATCTCCCACCTCTTATGAGATGTTTTGGCAGTCTGGTCTAAAGCTTAATCTATGGAACCTGAATATTAGAATAGTCGCAGGTCTGAATCCTGCTACTCGTCGTCACCCTTTTTTCTTTTGTACTTTTTGTTTCTCTCTCGATTGCAAGTTTTTTTTCCATCTCTTTACATCATTTATTTTTCCCCCCGTTACTCTCACTCTATCTTTTTCTGTCCTTTTTGTACACGCCTTTTCTTTTCTTTACTCTCTTTCTATTATTACTGTATGGATTTCTTACTTTTATCAATATTAATGAGAAATCCTATTTTTTTGAGAATTCTTGATCTTAACCGGTCTATTGATCCTCAAGGAAAGGTTTTCCTTCAACAACAATTCTTACAAGTCCTCAACCTTATATTCCTCTAAAACAAAGTTAGAGAAGGACACATTCCTATTTCTCTCTAAACAAAATAAACATATTTATTGTTCTATAAGCTTTCTACAAATGTGGAGCCATGTTGTGTCGGACAGAGTATCAGACATGGTAGTTCTGTTTTCTATGTACTTTTAAGAATTTATTGTGTGTCAATGTCGTGTCATTTTGTGTCTAGCGAGACACGTGTCGTGTCAGACGCGTGTAATAGTCAACCTTCCCTTCTCGTAATTTAATATCTGAAAATCAATGTGGCAACCCTAGAGGGGGTGAATAGGGTTTGCAACCATTTAAAACAATTAATACTCAATTTTGATTGGATGAAATAATATAGCTATAAGAAAAAGTAAAACAATATCAATGTAATAGAAATAAATAAAGAGAGCAAGAGAGCGAGTACGAGATATAGAGCAATGGAGAGTCGACATGTGATTTATAGTGGTGCGGTCACCAACCGGCCTACTCCATTACCTAGAGGCCTTTTTTCTAGTATTTCAACCCAATCTTCAATTGGTTACTTCCTTTTTTGGTAGAAGCATAAACTTTTACACTAACTTTGTTTCTGAGTAGAAGCCTAAACTTTTACACTTGTTTTCTTTGCGAGTAGAAGCATAGATCTTGCCTTCTTCCTATGCGGGTAGAAGTCTAGACCTTGTACTATCCCACTTCCCATTTGGTTAGATTTTCTTACAATATTATGAATATTAAAAGATACAAGCCAATACAATGTATATCAAAACCACTATGGGTCAAAAGAGACATAATTGTTTTAAAGTTATATACCAATATCATATCAATATAAGTTTTAAAACCACAAAATGAAAGCCATCACAAGTCTGTCTTGTCCATATCCCAATCTTGAGCACTGGAAGCTCAGAGAACTTGTGCATTCAACGAAGGAACTGAATTACAATCAAAAGAAATGGATATGCTAAATAAGGTAGGGTTTAATATGGGCAAATGTCATGAAGTATGAAGATACTCACCAATTGGATCAAAGGGAACAATAAGGGCCACTGCACCAACACCACCATTAGCAATGCTAGGTCTCTCTTGTGTCATGTGAGGGCCCTCAGCAACTTCTCTCTCACCATCTCTCAGCTCATCTTCCTGCTTAGGCTGCTCTTGCTGCTGTGGTCGGTGAACATCTCTGATAGGTCCAAAAGCAAGTCCTTGCATAGCTACCCCAATAAATAGGGTCTTGAAGCAGTCAGTAACTATTCCATTCTCTTCTTGTGCTCCTCTGGCAATATAGCAACATTAGCCTAGAGCTCCTCTTGACTAATGTTCGTCTCTCTTTCACAGTCTTCTATTTTTTCTCACTATCTTCTTTCGTTAACTCTTCCTCAGACATCTTCCTCTATCAATTATCCTATTCTTTTTCTTCTTCAACTTTTCTTCAGAGATCTTCCTTACTACCGAATCAATTCTCCTCTTCTTCTAAACTGCCATCGAATTCGGGTACTCATCTCTTCTTTCTTGAGTTGTTCCTCAATCGTCTCTCCCATAACAACAAACTCATCACTAGAAGGAACCAATGGAAGCTTCATCCTCTTTGGAGTACTTCTGTTGAAGTCTCCTTGTACTTGCCCGGGGCCTTGGACTTCAAGTCAATCTACAGTTTCTTGAATATTTTGTTCAATCCCATACCCAATGTTGCTCTTGCCTCCCATCAAGTTTCGCACAAAAGCATGTGCAAGATTCTCCGTTATATTCTTCTTAAGAGCATATAAGAGAAGTATGGCATCACTCTTTATCTCATCAAAGTGTCCTCCTTGAAGCAAAACTTTATGCATAATAATTTTAGCCATAATCCTACATTCGGGTGTTAAAGTAGAAGCATTTAACTTTGTGTTCATGTCAACAGATGGGTCATACTTTTTGCCAAGCAAGAGTTTCCTTGCCTCATCTACATTCCAACCATGTGTATCAAAAGATCTACCAAAGAATTCTTCACCACTGTTAGGGAGATGAAAAACTTTTTCAATGAAGCTAGGAGTGAGAACAAAGTTGGTTCCATCAACAAGACAATAAATCTCCAATTTCTTTCTACTCCATTGCATGTTTGCATAAAACTTCCCGACAAGATCGCGATACCAAGATACTCTTTCTTTTAAGAACACAAACATCCCTAAACTAGCAAACATATCACCAATTCCATATGCTCCAAGAGAATCAAAATACACATACCTCCCAAGATGGACTTTTTCGGGATTGAAAAAAATCCATGAGCCTTTTAGCTTTGGGGCTAATGAAACCTCCCAACCTAGAATCTCCTTCTATGATCATACCTTCAAGATCAATATCACCACCAAAGTTTAACTCAGTTTCTTCTTCTTCTTTGAGAATTTCCTCTTCGGAATTAACTTCTCTCTCACACTTCTTCCTCTTCCCTTTCCCTTTCTCTTTATTTTTCTCAACCTTCTCTTGTCTTCAAGGTCAATTGCTGTGATGTTAGGCTTGATAGCAGTCCTCTTTGCCCCAGGAGTCCTTTTGGAAGAACCCACTTCATCTTTTCAAATGCTGTCACTGCCGCCGCCCCCTTTCCTGTTTGCAGGTAGCTTGGTCCTTACTATGGTGCAAGAATGGGTGGAGATGAGAAAAATAATGATGGTTTGAGTCAGATTTTGGGAATTGAGAAGATCGATAAGTTTAGAGTTTAGGAAATATTTGGGGCTTGGTTTGAGATGAAAAGTTTGGAGAAGAATGGGTAAACATAAGGCTTGATTTTATTGATGGCAAACTTCACTAGGAGAAATACAAATAGCAGTAAATTCATAATGGAAAATCATTACATAGCCAGAAGCCATTAGATTTGCATGTGAGTGACATGCGAACAAGGTTAGGAGCTGCAAAGTCCCTTCTCTCGGCGTCATAAACCGAATGCATAAACTACCAAGATGGTGTATTTAATTACACTAAATTTTTTGTGTGGAAAAAATTCAATCTAACTTTATTTTGTAACTCACGTCTTTTGACTAGTCTAGGCACTATATATTTCTTTTTCTAAAGTTATGTTAGTTGCTATTCTCATCGCGGTGATTTTTCCCATACCTACTTGTTAGTTATAGCTGGACCCAAAGATTTGGGGAAAGGGTTTTGGTTTTGTTGTATCTACTTGTTAGTTATCAAATGCTCGTTGTGCTAAAACTCTCTTCTGGTTATTTGAACCTGCCTCTTTACTGATCTTATTTCTGATTCTTGTCGGGGTTTTCCTCTAAAATTGATGGCATATCTAATATATTTGCATCAACAGATGAAAAAAATCCACAGAAAGGTGTCATTGTGAATATGTCTGCTACTCATGGTGAGCTTAAGTGCTCACTTTCTGTTTCAGTTCTCTGTGATTCCCAAGAAGCTCAAGTAAGTGTGGCTGTTTTGACAGACTGTTCATATCTCAATCTTGTGGTTTTTCTTAATTTCTTTAAGTGTTAATACTAATAATTCAATTTCTTCTTCTTCCTTTTTGACCTAGGTACCAAATTCATTGCAGTTGCTAGGGAGTTGTGCCTATGTGAGTGTATTCTTAATTGTTTTGTACCTTGACATATTTATAGTAGATGTAGAACATTTTTTGTTCCATGTATTAGCGGTCATTGACCAGTAAAGCAAGTAGAATTATCCTGGAAGAGGATGCCTGATTCTTTGTGACAGTTGGGGAAGTAGAAAATGTGAAAGAATGAAAATAAAACATAATCAGGCTCATATATTTTGTTTCTTTCTTTTGGTCTAGAATTATGAGGATATATTGTGAAATAAGATGGAGTGCATCAGCAGGGTATAGGAGGGAATGGAAAGCAATGATAGCTGTCTGGCTATTTCTCTATATGTATAGCAAGATTGCTTTCCCACACTCATTAGGATTTGATTAGTAGAAACCTCTTACCATAAGAGTTCTTCTTCTTTTGCTTGGCTGGAAAGATCCTGACCGGGGTCGTATTCTTTATTATCCAATTTGCCATGTTCAAGGAGGTATCCTCTATCTGATTGCTGTATTTGATTTGTAGAAACCTTTTGCCATGGCAGTTCTCGTTTTCTTTGTTTGCCTGAGAAAATCCTCACGGGGTGGTAATTTTATTGTCCAGTTTTTCATTTTCAAGGACTTTCTATTGGGAGTTTTCAACTAGCTACAAAGAGGGCATTGTTTATTTCTCCAAGAGAGTACTGCAGTCCTTTTTTTTTTTGGTTGGCTCATTAGTTCTCATTAGCAAAAATGATACCCGTAATTTTCCTGGCTATAGGGTTATCTTTCAAGCTATCAGGTTGCAGTTTAATCTAATCATTCATGTGGGCACTTTAATATAGTGTTTGCAACTTTGCTACTATTGTGTTACGTCATCTGCATGTAACTGGTAGCAGTGGAGTGGAAAAGTTATCAAGAAAAGTTTTTAATGGATCAGTCATAAAATAAAAGCATGTTTGTCATGTGAATAAATTTTGGTTAAAGCTTAAAGTTACCGCTTAATAATTAGGATTGGTGGCAGGTTAAGACAGGCAGGCATGGGAAATATGGTATACTATTGACACAAGTAGATGAAGGTCCTGCAATCGAAAGGATGGCTGAGTTTCTTAATTAGTGATACCATGTTTTCTCTGAGATCATATTGATTATTAACAGATTATTTTTCATTGTTTTCTTTTGATTAAAAATCACTCTGAATTATTATTTGAGTAGACAATTTAATAAACATTGATGTATGTATTGTTATAAACTTAATGTATTGTTATAAACTTATAATCTCACAACTTTTAATATGACTGAATGGTGATACGTGTAGTATATTGACTGATGGTAATTGAAATCTGAATCCAGTCAGTTTTTCTTTTTTGTCTTCCCCTTTTCCCCCTTCAATGCTTGCTTGTGTGGAAAAGTAGCATTCAGATATATGGTTTGTGTTCTTCAGGCTACGGAGCTCAGGCATCCATCTGGTTGTCCGAAGGTTATTTCTACTAATGGAGGAGGATGGGGATGGTTTAGTATTTTAATTATCATGTATGCTTTCAGTATCTCTTCAATCACTTTGATTTTTTTATGAAATAATTTTTTTAAAGCAGTTCTAGTAGTAGTATTGGTACTCAGCCTATTGATGTCAAAAATTTTAAATTTATAATTTCCTAATTAGTAATTCTGATCAACTGTTATTGCTTTCTTTTCAGATTACTATGCCTTCCGGGAGCCTATCTATTGATTGGAACCATATATAGGTTCTATTTCCTTGGAATTCACGGTGCAGAAGTACGCTATTCTTATTACGTCAAATGGTTAAATTACTCATCAAAATGGTCTGCTTATATATTATCTGCTAAGCCTATAAAATTACAACTTCAGATGATACCCTGCAGTCATATATACTTCAGTTTATGTGGACAAGATCACATTTCCCATTTGTCTATTTACTCAGGTGCCTCTTAGTTGAGTTATGCAATCCAATAGCCAAGTTTTCTAGTCTTCCATCTAGATTTTACAAGACAAGAGTGCTGGCTGGTTGAGCTTAAACTGTAGTCCATGAGTTAGCTCTTTGTCACCTGGCCTCTAAAGCCTGGCAAGCACTTCTCCTGTACATGATTCCATTTTGTAGGAAATTGTGCCTATTCAGAGGTTTGGGCTAGTTGACAGAAGATTTTAAAGAGTTCTGTCTCTGAGGAATTAAGCTTTGGTAGAATCCTAGATCCAGACTCCCTTTTTCATTCTTTTATATCATGATACACGGTTATGTTCTTTAGCATGTTCTGCCAGCATGTTATCAAAATCTTTTGAAGTCCTTTCCTTGTATATTTCAACCTTTCCCCTCAAATCCTAGCTCCTCTCCTTGTCATAGGCTTCTAATGTTTTATATAGTTCGTTCATCTACATTCCTTCTGAAAGCATGTCTCTCATTTAAACATCAATCAAAATTCTTGTCTCTGTCCATGATTTCTCTTTATATCCATCATGCCATCCGATACAACACTCAAGGCCCTGTTTTTGTCTTTCAGGGTTCTGCATGTTTTTTTTTTACTGGCATGCAATAATTACACTACTTAACGACAATGATTTACGATCACTGACATACCTTCAGCAGAACCTTTTCGCTTCAGTATCTAATTAGTCCAAGGGGATGAACATAATCACCCAAGTAACATTGTTTTATTATTGAGAATGGCCTATTTTCTATATATAATATGGATGTGTTGATAATATGGTTGTCATGCATAAGACACCTAGTCCTGATTTCAAGAATCCGAAAGGACCCCCCCCCCCCCCCCCCCAACCCACACCACCACACGCACGCACCCATCAAAGAAAAAGAATATTCCCCACACGTGCATACACAAAAACATAATTACAAAAATGCCTTGCAAATATGACGTAATGAAAAGCAGAAACTAATTGTTTAATTTTTTGTTGAAAACCTCTGACTTCAATCTAAGAATTTACTGGTTTCTGATATAATTTTACGACAAATCCCGGGACATGATAGTTGAGGATTTGCACTAATTTTCAAGGATGTAAAATTTTTAAATATGGGATTAAAACAAGTGATATACTTAATGGATTAAATATTTAGTATTCCTTAAGTAAGTTTCTCATTAAATTAAATTAAACAATCATCTACAAGCAATAGACATTTCCAAGATGAAGAGATTACCTCTGAATTTTCTACTCTTTTATCCATGCTAAGAGTGATAGTGTGTGCAATGTGCATGCGGGCCTTATTTGCATTTCATTTTACAAGTAAAATATCGAAATGATGGATTCATATTAATCATAATAATTGATCATTCTTCTGTGACCTGTGTTCTATTTCTAGAAGCATATTAATTCTTGACAACTCTTTTGCTTTGTAAAAACATAATGCTCATCTCCATCCCTGTTGTATATTTTTTATATCTTAAACATTATAGATTTTGAGCACCTGTTTGGGTGCATTTCATTGCAAAATGCAAATGTTGTTTTTTCACTGTTAATGGTTCATTTTATTTTTTGTCGCAGGCGATTCCAAACCTGGAGTTCTGGAAGTCTTTGTTTCGGATCGTGAGGGTTAGTCTCTGGCGTAATCTTTTAGACTGCAAGCTATATAGCTAATACCCATAAAAAATAAATGTTTACCAGCTTTAAGTGCATTTAGTAAAAGTCACTGATATTTTACGTTATTAAGGATGTTCCCTGAGCTTGGTTGCATAAATGAGAAACCTCTAAGAAGGATTTCCTAGTTCTAGGCATTTCAAATGTGACATATGGCCAACACTGATTATCATTTAAGTGGCTTATCCTGGATTTGCATTAAGAACATTTTGCTCTTAAATCCTCAGGTTTCTTTTCCATTTTTGTGCATGTATTAAGTTCAAATTGCTATAAAATAGATATTTATTATCAAAAGTTGTTTTGAGGAATATGAATTGAGTTAATTATCAATTGTTGTTTGTAAATTAAAAATGTATATTTACTTGCGTATTCCACATATTTTGCATTTACTCAGCTTATTTTAGAATATATATATATATATAATATATATATATATATATATATATATATATATATTATTATAATATATATATATATATATATATATGAGAAAAATGTATATCAGCCCGCGGGCTGAGAGTACTCTCTCAGCCTGCGGTGACGTGGCTCGATTTGTCACCTCACTGACTTGCGGTCTGCTTTAGGTAGAAGTTAAATTACCAAATACCCTTATGATAACTTTTCCTTATTGTTTATTATTATTTTTCTCCCCTTTTATTTTGCCGCTCTTTATAGAATATAAATTACTTTTCGCCTTATTTCTTTACCTCTTTTTTGAAAGATGTAGTTTCTCCTTTTCAGCCTGGGATAAATTTTTTTGAAAATATAAAATCTTTTCAGATCATTGTTTTCAGCCTGCGATAAAATTCTACTTTATAGTTTAATTTTTTTTGTATATAATATAGTCAGAGTCTTGGTCGCATTGTACATTAAAACTGCGACCTTAGTCAAAGTCTTTCATCGCAGTGTACATGGTGAAATGCGACCAAGGTCGCAGTGTTGTTATTGATAAAGATGGCCGGCAACTGCAATCTAGGGTTGCATTACATGGACTGCGACTTTGGTCGCAGTACGTTAAGTATTATTTTTTTTGAATATAATGTAGTCAGAGTCTTTGCTTGCATTGTACATTTAAACTGCGACCTTAGCCAAAGTCTTTTTGTCGCAGTGTACATGGTTAAATGCGACCAAGGTCGCAGTGTTTTATTGATAAAGATGGCCAGCAACTGCAATCTAGGGTTGCATTACGTGGACTGCGACTTTGGTCTACGCGTCATTCGTTGTTTCCCGAAGCGGTTTGTCTACGTGTCGGTTCTTCATTGGGTTTAGGCGTTAATGTCTTTTATTTTCAAACCGCGCTGGCGGTTGGAGACCATTAATGCGACGATTCTGATTAATGAACCATTAATTATGGTTATTATGGCTGCCTATAAATAGGGCTCACGCTCCCCTTTAACAGTGCATAATTAGACTGTTTTCTTTCGAGAGCAATTGCTCTGAGAATTTCCGTCTTCTTCAGAGTCTCTAACAGGGGCCTGCCTCCATGGATGAAGATGACCCTATTGACGAACTTGATCGATGTTCGTCCACAAGGGAAGAAGTCATAGACCTCATCGTCCACAAGGGAAGAAGTCATGGTCCTCGTCGTTCACAAGGGAAGAAGTCATGATCCCTGACGAGGATTTAATCCTCACCGAGATCTGTTCTCACTTGACGCACCAGTCAAGCTTGCTGGTGACGGATGGTCAGAGTGGGTTGGCGGCGGGGGATGTGGTGGATATAGTGGTGGGTAGCATTCCTGTGAGGTCTCAAAACCTCCTCTCTTACCCCAGAAGTGACATCGAGGAAACTCCATGCTCACTGGATAACCTTCTGGTGAAGAGATGTTCATAAACGAAAGTTTCTGCTGCCACCAGACCTCCAGAGAGATTGCTCTTAGTAGTCAACAAGGGCTCTTCTTGGCTCTTCTGATGTTTTGTCTTATTGGATACTTTGATGTTTAGGTTCTTTGTAACACTCATCTTATTGATTCTGCTGCCACCAGACCTCAAGAAGAAGATTTCTCTTAGTCAACAAGGGATTTTTTGATGTTTAATCTTCTTGGCTACTTTGATGTTTAGTCTTCTTGTAACACTCAATCTTATTGATTCTGCTGCCACAGAGCTCAAGAAGAAGATTGCTCTTTCAACAAGGGATTTTTTTGATGTTTTAGTCTTCTTTTTACTGCTGTATTTGTAACACTTCAATCTTATTGTATAAGAGATCGTTTTGTATCATTTGCACATTCCTGGAGATAAATGCCCTGGACATAAATAAAAAGCATATTTGTTTTTTTTAATAAAATACGAACTTTTTCGCAGCCATGCATTGCAAACAAAACAACTTTGACCATAGATGACACTGCGACAAAGGTCGCATAAGATACATTGCAAACAGTAACTACTGTGACCAGTGTCGACACTGCGACCAAAGACTGCGACTAAGCAACTGTTTGGGGTAACGTGTCACACCGTCGCAGTGTTGTTGTTGATTAAGACTAAAAACGAGCAATAGCGACCAAGATTGGAGATTATTTTTTTAAGACTGCGGCCATCAACTGCGACCAAGTCGCAGTAAAGAAACCACCAACTGCGACCAAGGTCGCAGTGATGTTGTTGATTAAGAGTAAAGACCAGCAACTTCGACCAAGGTCGGTGTGTATTTTATTAAGACTAAACACCAACAACTGCGATCAAGGTCGCATTTTTTTTTATTAATACTACGGTCAGAAACTGCGACCAAGGTAGCAGTGTTGTTGTTGATTAAGACTAAGTACAGAAACTGCGACAAGGTCGCAGTGTATTTATTAAGTCTGCGTCCCAGCAACTGCAACCAATGTCGCAACCTTTCATTTTAAAAATTTATAAGGTGAAGTAATATAATTATTAACTGCGACCAATGAAAAGTTGTCTGTTGTCTGATGCGACTTGGACTCACTCCGTGAGACGCGACCTGTCATAAAGATTTTATGAGATCTTTTAACGTCAAGTCTACGTTGATGAACGTTCACCATTCGCTGTTTCCGAAGCTGTTATTATGGGCTGCCCATAAATAGGGCTCACCCTCTCCCTTTAACAGCCCATAATTAGACTGTGTTCATTTGAGAGCAATTGCTCTGAGAATTTCAGCCTCTTCAGAGTCTCTAACAGGGGTCTGCCTCCATGGATGAAGATGACCCTATGCACGAAGAAGACCCAGAGCTTGATTGTCCTTTTTCAAGTTCGTTGGGCCTTTGGGAGAATATTTTGGCCGTGAACTTGATCGATATTCGTCCACAAGGGAAGAAG
Source organism: Agave tequilana (assembly GCA_038442645.1). Lineage (NCBI taxonomy): Eukaryota > Viridiplantae > Streptophyta > Magnoliopsida > Asparagales > Asparagaceae > Agave > Agave tequilana. Next base: position 89,707 of record JAVJIF010015786.1, read on the forward strand.
TCATGGTCCTCGACGTCCACAGTTTTTTTAATACACGGGGACGTCAATAACACCACTGCTCTTATTCAACAAGGGCTCTTTTGATGTTTAGTCTTCTTGGTTGTTTTGATGTGTAGTCTTCTTTGTACTGCTATATTGTAACACTCAATCTTATTGTATAAGAGAGCGTTTTGTATCATTTTCACATGCCTGGAGATAAATGCGTGGACATAAATAAAAAGACCTCAATAACAACACTGCTCTTAGTCAACAATGGTTCTTTTTGATGTTTAGTTTTCTTCTACTGCTATATTGTAACACTCAATCTTATTGTATAAGAGATCGTTTTTGTATCATTTTTCACATGCCTGGAGATAAATTCGTGAAAATAAATAAAAGCATATTTGTTTTTTAATAAACTACGACCTTTGGTCGCAGTCATGCATTGCAAACAAAACAACTTGGACCAGAGACCACACTGCGACCAAGGTCACATAAGACTACAGTGCAAACAGAAACAACTGCGACCAGGGTCGACATTGCGACCAAAAAAACCGTGACCAGGTTGCAGATTTTTTTTTTTAAGACTGCGGCCATCAACTGCGACCAAAGTCGCAGTGTTGTTGTTGATTTTTATAAATACCACCAACTGCGACCAAGGTCGCAGTTATGTTGTTGATTAATACTACGGTCATTTTTGTGTTTTGGTTCATCAATGAACTCCCAGAAAGGGTCGTCTGTATCAATCTCAGATTCTGACCCGTAGCGAGACATTGTTTCAGAACTAAACATAAAATCATCATTTGATGATTGGTTTCTTTCCGTGAAGACGGTGGTGATGGTGAAGACATTGTTTGAATGTATTGGCTTCTTTCCGGTGAAGACGGTGGTGATGGTGAAGACATTTTTGAACTTATTTTCAGAACAGTTAAGAGTAACTAGTTTGAGCAAAAATAACTTAGTATGTTTTTAATCCTTTGCTCATGACCCTTTATATACTTTATCCCTCCGGATTCCAAAAGGTTTAAGCTCTTTGACCACGTGAATATCTCTCAAATATATTTTCTATCTTTTCCCAAAAATTGTATACTTCCTAGGTGACTGTTCAGTTATCCAAAACAGTTTAAAAGTTAATACACTATAACTTTAAATTACTTTGAACTCCAAAAACAGTGATTATTGCGACCAAAGTCGCATGGGAACTGATAAATGATTAACTGCGACCATAAATTGCATCCGTAGTAGGATCGGTGGGGGAACTACGGATGATTGAGTAAAAATATAGTTTTTAGGTATGAGATAATACTAGTAACAAGCATTATATAAAGGTGAATATTTTTTACTTTTGAATGCTAGAAGTCGCAGTCGTCATTTAAAAGGGGTATTTTTGTCATTTTGATTCACGATTGTTTAGGCGGGATTTTTTGACTTTTTGTGGCGCCCACACTCTGCGACCGATGTGTGGCCTATATTCAGCCACGTCCCGCAGGCTGAGAAACTCTCTCAGCCCGCAGGCTGAGGTACAGATAGCCCTATATATATATATATAGTATATATATATATATATATATATTATATATATATATAGAGAGAGAGAGATGAGAGAGAGAGAGAGAGAGAGAGAGAGAGCTGTGTCCTTCCAAAAAGATTTGAGCCAGAATCCTTCCCACTTAAATTCAACCCCCCCAACATTCGAATACAAGATCCATAACGTTGAAATTGATCTATATTATGTCAAGTATCTATAAACCAAAAATCAAGTGTTTTGAATACTTTTTGCCTATCCATCAAGTGGTGCAAAATGGATAGCCGAAAGCGGTGAGTTGGTTAAATCTATGTCTTTAGACATACAAATTCTCGATCCGGCTATCTGATTATGATTTAAACATTTAAAAACCCCCGCAAACTAATTTTTGTTAGGTTTCAAATGTTCTACATCGTAAAACTAACCAACGTACTAATTAGGCTGTCTGTTTTTTTCCCTACTTAATGCATGGGCAAAAAATATTCAAAACACTTGATTTTTGGTTTATATATATATATATATATATATATATATATATAGATATATATATATATATATATATATATTATATATAATTGATTTGTAGATTAAAATCTTAAATCCATTAATTTGCCATCAACTTTTCATTTATAATATATGGTAATGGCATGAATTTACTAGATTGTCGAATCAATGTGCAATTTCACACTGTATATGAAATCTCAAGTAAATCCATATTGTTATAACTCAGTCATTTTTTACAGTATGCTTGTTCTCAGATAACTCAAATAATGATATAAGCCTATAACTCAGTCCCTTTATGACATATTAATTTATATGATACTATAATTAGCTCTTTCTGGATGTCATTCTGCCACAACTGTGAGGTCGTTCCAAATGCTGCCCTTGCTATGTTATTTTAATTCCTACTTCTGATATGTCTCTTTGTACAAAAGCACAAATTTTATTCCGCGATGCATATATATTAGTCATGAAAGAATATTTGTTGCGTTCATGTACTTTAGCATCTAACGTCGTTGAAACTGTATGTTCTTTAGCAACTAACGTCGTTGACACTGTATGTTCTTTAGCAACTAACGTCGTTGAAACTGTTTGAATCACTGCAGCCTCTGCTTCGCCGTCTGCGAAGAATAATGAGAATCGGTCATTTTATGCATGTGGTCTTCTAAGCGGATATCGTAGTGGGTATTGTTTGGCATCTGCCAGATTCCTGGAGTCAGCATGTGCACTTCAATGGGATGGCTGGCTATGATTTTGATTTTGATTTTTCTTTCTTTCTTCTTTCTTTCTTTCTTTCTTTTTTTTTTTTTGTGCGCTCCGCGCGCGTGCAGAGCTGCTGTTACTAGCGGCTATTAGATTCCTCGGTGAATTGTATTCTTGTTCTCTGGCTTGGTGTTTGTCATTACTTATTACTTTGGATGATAATTTTTTTTGGGTAATTACCTGTGGATTGGCTGTTACAGAATGTTCATTTGAAACAACTAGAGCATACCACAAAGTGTTGTGGGTTAATGCAAAACTAGACTATATGTGGATGCTCTTATTTTGCGCGGGTATGCTAGTAATACCCACCAAGTGTGTGCGCAAAGAATTTCACAATTGTGCTTGTTTTTTTACCTTTCTTTTATATTTTTCATTGGAGTCCAAAAATGCTCTGTTGGTAGGATAAATATCACTCTTTCCACTGCAATTACTGTTATGGTTGAATATTTTTCATTGTAATTCTACCTTTGCAATGTGCTGAATTTTCCTGTAATTTTAATTTCTTCGATTTTCTTTTCCTCTTTAGTGTGTGTGTGTGTGTGTGTGTGGTGTGTGTGTGTGTGTGTTTTACATGGATGATAACTGTTCTGTTGTCTTCATTATGACTTTTGTTTTTGTTTTACACAGCATTCTGACAAACACAAGTATACTGACTTGAAGCAATATCCGTGTCTGCGTGTTATGACTAAGGTAAATTTACTGACTGGTAGCAGTATCTGTGACCGTGGGTGTTTGTGTGTGGATGTGTTTTGTTTGTTTGTTTTATGTGGATGATAATATTTTGTGTGTGTGTGTGTGTGTATTTTACATGGATCACGGATGGTAGCATTGTGACAGCAAAAATAGGCCTGAAGCCATCTCCATACGATCTTCACATGTAAAACCTGTGACTTGCCCAAAACCTCTTCCTTTCCGCAGCAATTATGCCTGCTATTCAATTTGTGACGGGAACATTTTCTGTGGCTGCAGGCATGTATGATCTCGGTTTACTAATTATCTTGTACCTGACACTATCATTTCTACTTTTGGTTGATAGATTCTCTCTTCGATGTTTTGGCTGATTGTTCTCAATCTGTACCTCTGATTAAATTTTGATTTCGACTTGCAGATACCATTAGAAAGAATCAGGAATGCATACTTTAACTGATGGTAGAGGAGGTAGGGATTTCAGAAGACACGATAGGGATAAAAGCTTGCAAGCAACGATGGAATTTGACAACCAAAGGGAGAGCATGTCACCATCTACATTGCAGGTTTAATTGAAATAAGGAGAGGATAAGGCAGGAAAAGGCTGTGAAAGCAGAAGAAACAGAGAGCGCGAGAGAGGAGCTTCGCGCACTGGAGATGACGCCACAGCAGCCATCTATCATCTTGCAGTCTGGTGCTCGACTGTCAAGATCGATTGAGCCATGACCAGTGCAAGAAAAGGCGATGCTGATCTTAGTGTTGGGGGACTTGTAGAGGCCGTGTGACAGTTAAAAAAGAAGAAGAAAAATTTCCATGTATTATCTATTTAATGATTTATTTATTTATTTTTTACTATTGACCAAGTCCCACAACATGTCATTTTGACTTGGTCAAATGATCGTTATAGGAGTTATACTACTCTCTCTTGTAACTATTCATATCTTTTATCACTATTAGTGTTATTATTATTATATGATGACCGCAATGAATACTTCATTTATAAACATGCATACTCATATGTTTATCACAAAATAGAGAAGCAGCAGCAAAAGGAAAAGAACTCAACCTCTCTTTTATTTATCAACACCCTTTCTAGACTTTTATTTTTCTATACTTTCATCCCTGGGCATGTTGAGTTGGAGGCTCGTGCTGAGCTCTCTTTGGTGGTTGTGCACATGAGAGAATCTGGTAAAGAGAGGTTTGTATCACTAGGAGTTTGACTGCACGAAGTTGGTGATATACCTTTTAGGGCAGTGATTATACACCTATCCTGAGATCGACAACATCTTTCTTATTTTATTTTATTATTTTCAATTTTGAAAAACTAAATGTAGAGAATTTTTTTCCAACAGTGTGTTCCTCATATCTTGTGGCTTGATGTTGCCTGCTCGATTCGCCTGTCCTCTGGCCAGAGCGAGTAGTTCAGCATAGCGACAAGGAGGAGAGAAGCGAGGAAGATGTGAATACTGTAGTAACTAATCTAGCGAAACAAGAATGCATTTCAAGCATGCCTGCTCCACAAGGAAAGAAGCCTGCCAGTCAAAATTGAGTGAATTGGATTGGAGCATAAAAGTTCCGACAATGATCAATCAACACTAATAGCCTATTAACCTCTTCTGATGACCATCAATTTGAAGAATCAATTACCAAGAGAGGAGAATAATTGGTGAAAAGGGAGATAAGATTTCCAAGATGCTCCACTTTCTTTCAGGTGAAATACGAAGGCAAAGCACATGAAAGGATCTATTGCTGCATCCTTCAGATGGTTTCAGTTTCATCAAAGAATGGACAGATAAGAGTGTGGATTAATGATAATAAAAAAACAGGTCAAGTTTCAAGTTCAAGCATATTGTTGTTGATCTTTGAAAAATATGGGCAACCAGACAGCTGAAAGATCTGTATTGCCAACAACTACAAACAAGGTAACATGAGGAACTAGCTCAGTTGATACAGTGCCCGTTTGCAGACTGGAGGAGTCACAAAAACCGAATTGCAATTCACAACTGACTCAAAATGTTATGACAGGTTGTCAAAATATCATGAAATGAATTCTTGAAAATCCAGGCAACGGGCAAGGGTAACAAAACTTTAGATTAAAGACTTGCATTTATCATCTGCAGAATACAAGCGAGGCCAAAGGGGCCTTATCAAGAAACATTCTATACACGTGTAGCCTTGGATTACATGACATAATGCGTGTAGCCTAACGAAAAAATTGCTGAGAAGGGGGTCAGAATGTTGTATTTTGCTGCAGAAAATTGTGACATTTACAACATTCCAGGAGATTTACCGACGAATCAATAAATTTGCTCTATAAAGTTCTTCTGCAGCAAGCACTTAAAGAGTATTCAATTGCTTGATGAAGATACAACTTGCTCCACTATCACAGTGATATTGTCTGGTTTACGCCTGCAAAGGGAGAAAAAAGGTGGA